>JAAAQI020126583.1:0-14428 GCA_011800005.2 Stichodactyla mertensii
GTGCGACTCTTACGCTTCTCTCGTGCTCTCCAAACTTCCCGCGTGCATCCATAACTCGATGGACGCACGCTAAGCATGAACCATTTTCTTAATCTACAAAAAATGTGCAGATAACAGATTTATTATTTCAAGTTCATCGGTTTTCAAATAATAAACAATAAATTCTCATGACTTCGAACCTTAGTCTTGATAATTTATGCTAACATGATAGTGGAACCATCATTAGCATACTATGTGTAATGATGATGCCGGATGATGATGATGCCGGATGATGATGATGCCGACGACGCTATAAATTCACTTGCCTCTATAACCAAGATAGTCCTGTAATATGTCCAGTACTCTTGTCATCTGGGAAAAGATAAGAACTTTATGGTCCCTGAAACATAGAAACAAGTTTTACTCAGAATATGGCGCATCTTACTTTACAGAGTTGCTTCTGATCACTCTGAAGTATTATCAAAAGCACTTTAAAAACTCAAATAAGGGGAAACATCCGACTTTTGAAAATTAGTTACCGATACATGAATAGTCTGTACGCATGCAGCATATTTACCTTTTGTGTAAGAATGAGAGGAGTTGATCAAGTAACTGTAGTTTACCTGTAGGCAGTATAAAAAATCAGGTTTCAAATTAAAGAATTTACATAGAAATACTTTGCCTGCCACTTACAAGGTTTTCCCAAGACCACATTTTCTTCCCTTCGCAAAACACAACATGCTAAATTGCAATTTGATCTGTCAGCTAGGTGCGTACTATACTGATCGTACTTAAAGGCATTAAAAGGATAAAGCTAAAGAACCAGGTATAAAAACTGTTACTACCGCTTGCATCTATGAGATGTTCACCAAGAACAAAAGGTTCAGGTTCAACACCTGCAATAAAAAAAGGAAAAAGAAAAGAAAAAATGGAATAATGAGATGCATGCAATTGTTCTTAATACTGGGGGATTTTTGCACTAAAAGGCAATACCTACCATTGAACAAATAAGGATGGTTTACACATTTTCTGAGCTGAACTAGTGTATTTCTCAGGCGTGTTTTGCTTGATCCTTCATTACCAAAAGCCCCTAATGAAATAAATTTTAAATTGTTAAATAGGCTTTGATACAGAAAGCCATATGAAAAGGTCATGGATGTTGTAGCATACCAAGGTCCTTGGTGAGAATGGCTTTGTAGTATTTCTTTTGTAGTTCTGTCATTCCTGTATAAAGAATAACCTAGGGAATAATTTTTAAAAACTCAAAATCATTTCACCACTGTGGTTGCTCTGTGGGTTTTTGTTATGTTGTTACAGTAATAAGAAAAACTATTGATTGTATGATGTTGGAAGGTGTATGGTAGATGTTTCACAGGTGGACAAGGGTTTGATGGCATGTGGATTATCTTAACCCTCAACTATTAGTTCTTGAATAGGAAGATTTTAAGGTTTCATTTTCTTTCAATCACTCAAAAATGTTCGTATTCAAGAGCTAATTTTGAACATCAGGAAAAAACTATTTACACTGCAAGCTGCAGAACAACTGCACTAATAAAGAAATTGAAGATCTTGGTACCTCTGACTTATGTGGAAGGTCATTCATTACCTGTAAATTAAAATTAATTTTTATTACATATTTGCCGACAATATGCTCTTTGATTGATCATGTAAAATTTCTTACTTCAAGCTTGACACGTCGAAGAAGGAATGGTGATAGAAGATGTTGGAGATCACATTTTTTCCCTGAAAAAATTGTTAACTGTATTTTATGTAATGCCTGGAATTTATAAAAAACATTTAGAAATCTTCACCCAGCTGTGGTTGCTCTGTAGGTTTTAAGTTGGACTTTAGGTCCAAGCTGTAGGTTTCCGTGTGCTTAAATAACCAATTGAATAGGTTAATATTCATTCTGACTTGCCATACATATATGTAAAGATATTTCTGTGCATTGATAGTGAATAGCACAATCAGACTGTACATGTACCTGATGAAATTTCAATGTCAGAAAAAGTTTCCAAAAACTCTTCTACTAACTCAGCCTCAAATATTGAAGGTGCAACAAAAGACAGCAGCGAATATAACTAGAATAAAAGAAAAAGGTAAAATGTTAAAAACTTAAATTGGAAAACTGTTTGCATCTAATCTTGGTTTTTCAATTAACTTGTCTCAGAGTTAACTGTAGAGTATAAAACATTGTTTTTCATTCAACTTTTAGTGTTTTTTGTAACTTTATTGTTTTTGTAAAGTGTTTTAATTGTTATTCTCCTGTGATGAAGTCTGGGGGAAAATTCATTCATTAAAGTCATTTTTTAAATAATTAATATAATTAGCTAACCTCATTCAAGTTGTTTTGAACTGGAGTTCCTGTTAACAAAACTGTGAAATCCTTGTTAAACTGCAAATAAATACTGGCTGTTAATCAAAATTTATGCATTGAAAATTAATGGATAGATGGATATAAGACCAATAACTACACAGATTACTTTTAAACATTCATTTTAAACATTTTTAATTGCTTTATAATAAAAACAATTCTCACTTGACTAAGCTCCTGATGAAGTAATGATTTTGCATTTTTCAATCTGTGAGCTTCATCCACAATTAAGACCTTCCAATGGAATCTGTTTTTGATGAAAAATGTGATTAGCAAAAGTAAAACAAATTTTGAAAATATTTAAATTCAAAAATCAACTACATACTTGCTAAGAAATGCCACTTCTCTAATACAAATCTGCAAAAAAATAGATAGATAGATAGATAGATAGATAGATGAGCTTTGATTTTTTAATGATATTTTTTAAGTGTATATTTGTTTTTGTACCTCATAAGTAGTTAGAACAATATTTATTGCAGAATTTTGGTTCACATACTAAAAAAGAAAGAGTATTAATCAGAAGTTTTGGCATTAGTATAGCATTGCTCCCAGAAAAAGCCTAATGAGATAAAATAGCTGTGCACCCACCCTATGACTCAAGCCACCCAATGAATCCTCCCTATCCCACAACCCAATGCACATGAAAGCAAATAAGTAAAACTGTATTTATTTTGATACACCCTTTTCACTCTCCTGAAGAATTCCCTGAAGAGTTGGCAGCCTGAAACAACTATCCATTGGATTTTTATTTGGATCAATTGAAATGATCACATGACATTGCATACTTTTATGCACATGGAATGTGGTCGTGATGTTTGGCGATTGAAGTCTGTAGATTAATGACTAATATATCAAAATTTTCCATATTTTGCATTAAACTGCAGACTTCTCATGCCAAGTGTCGCCACCACATTCCATGTGCATAAAAGTATGCAATGTCACATGTATTATTTTGACCGATCCAAATAAAAAGCTGATGGATTGTTTTTTTCAGGTGCCGACACTTCAGGGAGTTCAGTAGCAATACTGTACGGGCTGTCTAGACAAGATAAAAGAAAGACATTAATAAGTATAACCTACTTGTTTAGTTTGATGTTGTATAGAGTGCTTGATTTCTTCTCGCTCATCTTTGTCACCAACAAGACTTACAACTTTAAGGTTTCTTGTGAACCTGTATATTTTATAATTTTTAAATTTAATAATTCTTACATATTAGTAATTTTTAAAAAAATAATTACTATGTATTACTAATTAAAAAGTATAAACCAAGATTGAATATTTTGATGGTACCTCTCAAATTCAGATCTCCAGTTTGACAAAACAGATAATGGACATAACACCAAGAATGGGCCATGTATGCCTTTTGATCCTTTAACATGTAGTAAAGTCGAAATGACCTAAGAAAGAATATACAGGTACATTTACTGCGAAAATCGTCGCATCGCGACCCGTATTATCGTAAATTCAGTTGGAGTTTTGTACTTTTCTAAGTCGTCAATCATCATTTGAGGCGGAGGTTATTAAAATCAACCAATGATTTTCATGGATTCGCATAACTCCCGCCCCCCAAAGATAATTGACGGATCAGAAAAGCACAAAAACGCAACTGAAGTTATGATAATACGGGGTCACAATGCAACAATTTTCGCAGTAACAAATCAAAATCCTTATTAAGTTCATAAAGTAAAACCTTTTTGAACTTTTGGATACTTTTAATATTTGGTGGTTTGGGATTAGGTTTAAGGTGCGTGATTCCACCTCATCTCCTAGTATCTGCTGTACACACTTATGGTTTATCTACCCATACCATTAGTATTAGCTGGTATATCTACCTGGACAGTCTTGCCTTAGTCCCATTTCATCTCTCAGTGTACACCCATATGACCCCATAGTATTAGCTGGTATATCTACCTGGATGACCCCATAGTATTAGCTGGTTTATCTACCTGGATGACCCCATAGTATTAGCTGGTTTATCTACCTGGATGGTCTTGCCTTATAGTCCCATCTCATCTCCCAGTATATACCCATATGACCCCATAGTATTAGCTGGTTTATCTACCTGGATAGTCTTGCCTAGTCCCATCTCATCTCCCAGTATACACCCCTGACCATCATCATGACATCTTCTCAGGAACGTCACACCGTCCAGTTGATAGGGACGTAAAGTAATCCCTCTCAATCCATACTCGTCCAGCGTGACTTGAGTAATCCTATCACGTGCACTTTTTTTCAGCTGATCGACCTTGTTCTTGATTTGATTCATTATTTTCCATCTACTTATGTTCTACTTGTACGATCAGATGTCATAACACAAAAAATAATTTTGCGCGGGAGTTTGCTGGAGACTAGTTACCAGATCTTTTCCAACCTTTCTATGGATCTCCAAATAAAATAGATATAACTATGAACAATACTCTTAAGCCATAGTCAAACCACTGGATATTTAACGAAGATCAACACATTAATCGAAAAAATAATAAGAAAATGTTTGACATGAATGATATTAGTAGTTTTGGGCTCCCTGTGCTAAGCGAGATGCATGCTGGGAACATTCCGAACAGCTGTGTTGGTTCAAATATAAAGAGAAAATGCTCACAAATAAACTAATAATAAAACTATTTACTACAAATTAAAAAAGTCTAATATAGTTTTTAAAAGCACTGAAAAAAGATTTTTAAAGACGAATCGTAAGAAATTGTAGAATATTGTAGTTTTAATTCCTTCCGTTGCCTGTGTTATTTGCAAGGCATGCTGGGAATATCTTGCAGCAGCTGTCTTGTTCAGGTGGGAGGAACCAAAACCTTTGACAGGAAGATTGAGTTTTATTTCAAAACAAACAGGTTTTTTTCCCTTCCCGAACCTTCAACCGTCGATGCTGATCGTCTTTTACATATCTCGAGTATCAGATTGTGTCTACTAGTGATCTTTTGGCCGTTTTCTTCAGACGAACCGAGCCTAGACGCGTTTGGTGGGATTATAGTTGTGTTTGGTTCGTTATCGGCTTTTTTTCCTTGTTAGCTCAACTCGCTCAACTCTGACGCAAAAACTGAATAATTATCAACCTACGTGGGCATCTCCTTTAACGGGTCTCATTGTATCCGCTCTTATCCTCGCTTTTAAGCATCACATCGTCATAGAAGGATCGATTTTCGACTGAGGAATTGCGAAATAAAAACTTTATTTCGCCTTCGAAAAGACACTGGAATTCATGTTGATTATAATTTGAAGACTAAAGTCGGTTTGATTGTCCTCGAATTTGTATATAATTTTACCTTGAGCCTTCAAATAATAGAAGATGAAGAATCTCTTGGGCCTGGTATTTCTGTTCTTGGCTCTGCCAAGCGTTTTCCTAGAGGAACAACAAGATGACGACGAATTATTTGTCCATCACACCAACAAGGCCATGAAGAAATTCATGGTAAGATACGCCAAAAAATACCCGAAGATCACTCGACTTTATAGTATCGGGAAAACAGTCGAAAAAAGAGACATGTTAGTCATGGAAATATCCGATAACCCCGGCAAACACGAACCAGGGGAACCAGAATTCAAATATATTGGGAACATGCACGGGAATGAAGTCGTTAGTCGAGAGATTCTTCTACACTTAATCAGGCATTTATTGGAAAACTATAACAAAGATGACGGAATCAAGAAACTTGTGGATACGACAAGGATTCACATTATGCCTTCCATGAACCCCGATGGCTACGAGGAATCCGAGGAAGGAGACTGCGCTAGTGTGAAAGGCAGAGCGAACGCCAATGATGTCGACTTGAACAGGTAACTTGGAGTCTCCTAGTTTTCACACGTACATATTTTTCGATTTTTACTATTATACTGTTTACTTCGGCTGATCTCTGATCTGAGGCTATTCGCTTCATGTGCTATACAGTCTTATTCGTTTTGCCTTTTTTATACAAAAATTATATTATATAAGCTTACTTGACTGCAAATCTATATTCGCTGTCGTGTCTTTATTTTGTTTTGGAGATGAATATGATAACGACGTATTATTGGGATATTGTCCATTATATTGGGCGCATTGTTCAGTTACCAAATTCATTTTATCCTTTTTATGGTCATTTCTTTTGGAATTTCGTTTGAACCAAATATTCTTCCCCGGAATTGTCTTTCTTGGCTTAGGATCGCGCGCAAAGAAATTACTAAATGCACTTATTGATGCGTGAAGAGAAAACGGCTAGAAAAAAGCCATATCTAGACTTGTTATGGCGTTTAATATTACTAGAACTCCGACCTTAGATTATCATGCCAGAAAAAAAACATCGAATGATCAAGTAAAAATATCGAATAATCAAATACAGTCAGTGTTGACATGGTTGTTGTTCTGTACCCGAACTATTTGAATCAGCTGAATACGTAATGTATGAATGTATTATCGTCTTAAAAAATTTGAACAGAAACAAAGATAAAACTCGTAAGATTTTGGTTATTGCAATTATCAGGAAATCAATTCTAACAGATAGTTGCTTAGAAAAAATTATGTGGATTTCTTTTGTTAAACATCCACAGAAACTTTCCAGACCAGTATGAAAACCGCAAACAAGCAATCCAACCAGAAACAAGGTCGATGATGAAATGGATTAGAGAGAATCCTTTTGTCCTGTCGGCAAACCTTCATGGAGGTTCCCTAGTAGCTAATTACCCATATGATGATCTCCCAAAAGGAAAGAGAAGTGGTGCAAACCCCAGTCCTGATGACAAACTTTTCAAACATTTGGCTTCGGTATATGCCCAAGCACATCCAACAATGCATCTTGGAAAACCTGCTTGCTCTGAAGAGCCCGGGGAAGTATTTCCTGGTGGTAAGTAATTTTGCCTTGCCAATGACACACTTTGTATGTATTGACAGCGTGGGAGGACTGGATGGGAAAATATTTGGATTGTCATGATCCTTGCAGTATTCTGTTTGGCATGACCTAACTCAATAATATCATCATCATCATCATCACTAACATCACCATCATCTTTTGTTCTAGCAGGCTGATTATTATTGGCAGCCACTGGCTGATGTGGGCCTGCTTTTACTCAGCCAATAATCATTTTATCATATGACCCTTTTGACCTTTTTGTCTCTAGTACAATGTATTAGACACATTTTTTGTGTCTAATGCAATGTATTAGACATATGTAAAATAACTAGGCTCAGGTCAAGCACGTCTTTACGTGTTTGTTCTTGTCCATTAAGGATTGTTTACTGAGTGCTTAATATTCAAACTTAAATTAATCCCAACTGCCTTGAATTGCATTTTCAATCCTTTGTATCTCTGTGTCTCTGAAGTATGGCAATCAGGTTATGCCATTAAATTACACACATACTTTCTATGGGGGCTAAACAGAATCCTTGTGAGTTGTTTACTATATTGGTCTACCTTGCTTCACATAATAGAGCAAAGACGAGAAAGAGTGTTTCATCCAATATCCATACACCAAGAAGTGGGTTGAAAAATGAGGTGCAGCTGAATTTTTTAACTGACTTTGAGGTTTTTGGATAGCTAAATTCAAGTGTTTGATCTAGCTTCTCAAACCATGAATAATTATAGGAAAAATTCACAGTGAAAATTAGTCAGATTTTATGCTAATTAGATCACATATCCAAAGTCATTTACTTTGTCATTAATTATTCATGAGTTGGAGAAGGATTCTGTGAGGAGGGCATCTGAAATTGAATTGTATCTGTGAGGAATCTATGGATGGTTAACTATGAATTATGTTTGGGACTACATGCTCATTTTCCCCTCTTTTTGACCAGGAATAACCAATGGAGCACACTGGTACCCTGTGGCTGGTGGAATGCAGGATTATAACTACCTGAACAGCAATGCTTTTGAAATCACTGTAGAAGTAAGCTGCTGCAAATTTCCTAAAAGTGAAAAGCTGAAGAAATTCTGGGAAGCAAATAGGCCTGCCTTATTGGCATACCTAAAGCAAGTACACACTGGAATCAAGGGTTTTGTAAGGGGAGAAAAAGGACAACGTAAGTACTGCCACTTGTTCTCTGTGTCATATAGATTCTATATTTAAGGTAGTTCTGGACCCTTGCTACTGCACATCCAACTCTAGTTTTAGCACAAAAAAATAACATTTTTTCCGACCAAACTGTCAAAAAGATAAAAAACTATTGTGCATTGTGCAAAGTAGGTGCTTATTCTCAGTTTTTTAAATTTAAAGAATTTTATTTGATCTAAAAGGTCAGCAAGAATATTGCTAAAGTCAAGTTGTATTTGGGTTTGTTTTCAAAGACTTTTCTCTTATTTGCTATTCTCTAACTCTTGAAATAATATGGTGACCCCCTTTTTTTCCTTTTATTTATAGTTTCATTCACTATTCTTGTGATATACATGTAGAAAATAAAAATACTACAGAATGTGTATTGATGACATCATCAATTTTCCACATTTTTACAACCCTGTACGCATTTAGAGGCTCTTAACTGATTGTAGAATTTCACTTCTGGAATTTACTTTCAACCATATTTACACTCACTTGAAACATATTTTTATTAAACAAAATGCTAAGAATAACCTTTCAGCTATTACTGGGAACAGCATTTTGATTTTGGTCACTGAAACCATTTACAATCTGTGGACTATATTGAATACAGCCTATTTGAGCAAAATCACCACCAATCATCAAAAATACCTACTTTTACAACATTGCATCGTTTTATATTAATGAATATGGTGACCCCCTCTGTTTTCCTTGGTTTTTGACTTGCCTAACAATGATCTTTAAATGACAGAATTTTTAAGAAAATTCATTACCAAAATTAAAGGCTCCGGACACTAATTTCATTAAAATAATGGCATAAGTTTGGCAGTTTTCTTCCATCAAAGAAACAACAGACTCGCAGCTTTTCTGCTGCTGTAGACAGATCACTGCTGTCTGCAGTGATCTGTCTACATTTTTTAGTGGTGGCTTGGTAAATACAAGCAAGCTAGATTTTTAGTGGAGACTATGGAAAATGAAATCCCCTACAAACTGTTGCCAGCTGAGCAAGCAACTAGCTGCGCAAAGCATTGTTGGTCAAAACCTTCAGCCCTTACTCTTTGTGTTCAAAATCATTTCTCACATGGCTGTTAGATAATTCACACTGGATACAATTTCACTCTGTTCAATACTTTTGGGCTTTTCTGGGACTAAAGCTATATTGAATTAAATTGTCAGCAGTTTTCAGATAGAAAAATGTGCTTGAACATAGTGCCAGCCATGACAAATCACAAAGAACTGTAATTGGTTAGAAACTTTATTTCTGCTCAGCTGATGATGTTTGACCACACATTTAGTTTGATTGATGAAACTCACATAAAAAATTTTCTCAAGGATCATAGTAAAGAAAAATGTCAGTGAGTGGGAAATTGAGTTTAGTTTGCTAAAATAGACATTGCAAGATTGGCAAATATGGTCTATTTATAATTTTGAGTTTCTTTGTCTTGAACAGCCCTAAGTGGTGCTAAGATTGATGTCGAAGGCCGGGATCATTTCATCAGATCTGCCAAAGATGGTGACTACTGGCGTCTCCTTTTACCTGGTGATTATGTTCTGAAAGTACAACATCCAGGCCACAAAACTTTGAGGCAAAAAGTACATGTTAAACCTGGACCTGCCACAGAGGTGACATTCAACATGGAGCCTGGTAAATCTGAGCTGGAAGAAGATACTGAGCTCACTAAAAAAGAAGAAGTTCTTCAACCAGAATCAAAGAAAAAGGTCCCTGTAGCTTTGATCATTGGCTTAACCATTGTCTGTGTAATTGCTCTAATCCTGGCCATTGGTTTAGCTGTAATGCTCACTAAACGGCACAAGGAAAGGAACAATTGTGAAAGTGGTTATGCTCAGGTTTCTACAAGTGGAAGATAATTATTTGAGTCATATGTAAGGCACTGTGTATCATAGAGGGACTTGAAGCATTCCTAAAGGGCCAGTGGATTGCTCTGTCTTTCTGATTTTTTCCTTGTGTTTTTCACAAGATTCACAAAATATTTTCACTCATAGAACCACAAGTACAGTAGAATGTAGGGCTGAAGAACTACCTTTATTTGAAGGCATGCATTCAAGAGAATATTTCACACAAAATCACATACAAACAAACCTATGTTAATAGGTAGGTAACTTGTTAAAACAAGTTATGTGGTCATGCACAAAGACATCTTAAATACAGCATTAAAATAGACCAGTATTCCCATATCCATGTCCATTCTGTTACCCAATCACTATATTTTCTCATCCATATTACTAAGCATTGTAATATGTGTAGAATAGTTGGTCATTTCTCAACCATTATCCAGTAGACCATATTGTTCATAGTTTTCCCATTACAGGTCATGTCATTCCTTTGAGATGTTTTCCTTTGTTTAATGGTAATGCATGAGTAGATTCATTAATATGGATTAACCTCAAACCAAGAATCTTTATTCCCAAGAGGTCTGTATTGGGAAAACATTACCCCCAGCTAATAAGGACTGAAACCAAACTGATAAATGGCTGACTATTGATCATTTGCTGGCCAACAGGTTGATGGGGGCATTATTCTACACTATTACCACTAAGTCTAAGGCAATTGTTAACAATATGTGAGCATTGCCTAAGAAGTAGCTTTTGGTTTCTATGTGATACACAGTGTTTTGAAAAGAATGTGTAGGCTATCTATTGATATGGATTATTTTAACACAATGCTTTAACCATAAAGAATATTTTAACATACTTTCACTCTTATATTTTGAAGATATTTTTTTAACTTGGAAGGCAGACCTTTGACAAAAATATGGATTTTTTTAACCTCAATAAACAATAGATAATCAAGACCAAATGACAACGTAACAGCAACTTGAAGGAAAAGGTGAAGTATTCCCCATCATTTTGTTCCCATATAGGCTACAATGCATTTGCAACTTGATAGTAACTACTGTTTGATAAAAGATCTGCCAGTAAGTTGACTGACAAGTTGTTAATACTAGAACATTTCCTGCCCTGTATGTTGATGGGCTTTCAGTGTACTTACAGCTAAAGCACATGAGTAACTTGTTGATGGGGTGCTGGTATATGTAGATGGGAGGTTGTGGGTCCTAATCTAACACATCACAAAGTCAGTAGATAAACTACACATGTTTAATCAATAATGAATCCTAAAATAATGAAATACATTGGAAAAATTTCGATAATGTTAAGTTAAACATAATAATGATTTGTTCTGAATCTATGGAAATATTATTTTATACTCTTGTCTTATGTTGTGTCAACTCATGTTTGAAACAGTACATAAAGAAACTTAGCTTATCTTCTAGTATATGTATGCTTTTAGTTCTTACATTGGTCTGCATTCATTATATATACCAAATGGAATAAGGTTTTATGATTTTTGGAAAAGAGCTCATTTTTGAAGGCCTTTCGGAAAGAGGTACTGTAACCAAATAAAATATATTCTTTAAATACTTTAGAATTAAGCAGTAGAAGACAGTTTTCTATGACTCTATCAGTGAAATAGAGCACACAGGATGTTGGGAGAAATGAGAAAAGTTTGAAAATCACTCGCCTCCTGATTTTAGTTTTACAAGACATCTAGGTTAATGTAGACATAAAAGAAGATCAAAATAGGTTAACTTTTTCAAGTGTTTCTCCCAAATCCCAAGTGCTCTATTTCATAGAGTCATATAAAACTATCTTCTATTGTTTTTATGATTTAGCAATAAATGAGAGGCAAAATCATGTCTTTACTGGTGAAATAGAGCATAGATTTTAATGGTCTCTCAGCCAATCAGAGCGTGCATACTATTTAAGCTATATTATAATCTTTGATAAAGCTGCTTTCTCCCTTCCATCCTGTACTGTTTGGTATTTATACTGAATGTAGATCTTTAATTCTACAAGACATCTAGGTTAATGTAGACATAAAAGAAGATCAAAATAGGTTAACTTATTAACTTTACAATAGAGGTATTTTCTCTGCTTATTTATCAAGTCTGATGATAAAAGATCTAACTTGTATAAAAAGATCAATATTATATTTTTGTTGATTTAAAGGTGCAGAAGTTTAAAAGTAATTGATATTGTTAGTAATCAGATCTGAGATGTTTTAAAGTATGAGAGAATTCAATCTGAAATAATCTTGTACAAAAACATGTTATGTAAATATTCTTAATTTTAATTTATTAATCTACAATCTTGTAGGCTTTCACTAAACAATATCAGGTTATGTTAAAAACTTAGAGTGGTTTTCATTAACCCGTGAAACAAAGTGTACTAATTACAGTGTAATAGTCAAATAGACACAAAAGAAAACAATAGAATTAGTGTGTTAAATTGTATTTCACGGGTTAATGAAAACCACTCTATTATTAAGTTTTGGTTTTCTTTGACTGTGAGGGGCAATTGCCCCCTTTTCTGTAAAAGTATTGATTAAATATAAACGCTACAGGTCTAGCAAACGATTGCAAGTTTGGGGGAAAATATCCTTAGTTGAACAAATGTGTAAGAGTAAACCTTAGTTGTCCTGAGACTGTAAAACTAATAAATTAAGAAGTTTGGTTGTATAAGAGGAAATTCTCTTTCTTCACTGGCTAGTGGTACATGTAAGCTAACAGTTATGAATAAACACAGCACTTTTGGGGGAAACCTGACTGTGTCCTTATTGATTCTGTAAGGGAAACTCCTTTCTTTAATGGTGTTGGATGATATTGTAAGGGAAACATTGCATTTATGATAATCACAAATATTATGCTAATAATATTTTAGTAATTGGGGGAAGGGGACTAAAATCCTTTTATGCAGCTGCTGCACACCTTGAAGTTTCACTATAATAGCTCTTGTGGAAAAATAAAAGGAGTAAGTGAAGCTGGGACTTCTTAAAAACGCTTAAATTTTTGATGCATCAAACCCGTGTGCTCTTAGGATATCAAAAGTTAGCAAGATTAACTTATGGTCTTAGATCTACTTGGCCTTATTGTCGTTTTTCTTGGCATGTGCATAGGAAGCTTTGAACTTCTCATAAACGTATTTTCCAAACCGAAATGGGGAGGGAGGGGTGATAGGCGGTTCAAAACCGGAAGGCAATTCGATATCCAATGGTGCGATAATGGTCTCGGCACTTGGTTGATGGAAGAATGGTGCGGAATATCGTGTCTTTGTGGGTGAGTTTTTGACTCGATGCCTGGTAGCTCTGTACAGACCCCGAGTCCAGATCTCCACTACATCACCAATAAGAACGGCCAAAGTTCCTGCAAAACATGGTTAACGATTAGAAACTTAAATCCCATTCACACCAACTAGAGTGATTGCAAAAAAAACGTGAAACAAAATCTAATAGTCACTTACTAATAGTAAAATCCCAACAAAAGAAAACAATTATGGAATTAGTGTCTACTAACCTCTTTTAGACTACTAACTATTTCACGGGTTTTTTGCAATCACTCTAACCTTGTTTGGTTATTAGTTCTTCTGTTCTACGTACTTCATCGTTTGCGTGCCATCTTTATACAGGTTTATAACTACCTCCCAAAAGTAGTTTAGTTAAACAAGGTTTGAAACTTGTTTAGTTTAGGCGTGCACGCTGTGTGAAGGGTCACTAGTTTAACTAAACAACTTTTAAACACGTTTAAAGGCCCAGTATGAATGGGGTATTAATGATGTAGATGACAGGGTCGATATCCTTGCAACATTCAAGACTGAGAAGTACAGTTTTCCGAATTCAACTGTGAAACCTTAGTTAATAGAGGGGGACTGGTCCCTGTATTCACTACGGTGAAATTGAACAATATTTGTATTAAAAAATGAATAAAAACGCTAAAAGAAAATGCAATCACTCTATCCAATGAGCATGGTGTATTTTCACATGTGAAAAAGATAGCCAATCAGGGGGAAAATAAAAACAGTCGAATGGTTTCCCGGACAACTCTTCCAGAACGCTACTTAGGCGAAAATTAAAAAATGACGGGCAGCTTCGTTCTCATTTACTAAACTCTTGAAAAGTTCCTTCTTTAAGCCTGAAAACTTTCACAATGAGCTGAGAAACTCAGTCAGTTTAGCAACAGTTCCTCAAGACCTGCATGTCGTTCA
>JAAAQI020126594.1:0-14427 GCA_011800005.2 Stichodactyla mertensii
CCATTTGATGACAAACCAAAGTCCAATCACCAGTAGGGCCGATAATGTCATTATCAGCCCGCTCGAGTCATTTGCGGGCCGCTGAGCGCGTGTTTCCAAGAGGGCAGTTTTCTGTTTGGCCGCGTACATTGGTAATAATGGGAAAGAAAACAGTAATTTAGCTGTAATGTAACTTACCCTGCTCTAACTATGATTAGATACTTTACGCAGAGAAAATGGAAAGCTATTTCCGTGATACTGCATACCGTACCGCGTACGTGCTGTAAATCATTTCAATTGATACTAAAACCACTCACAATCGTTTATCAAGTTTGTGTTTATGTGAAGAATATTTTAAGTTCACGATGTTTTGTCTTCATTTCAGATCCAAGAAGAAAACGCGATTATCCAGAGAGACGTACGAAGAACTCAGGAAAGATATGAAATGCTAATGGCTCGACATGAACGCGAACACCAGGAAGACCAGAACCTCGTCACCATGTTGAGGTCAGATGTAGAACGGTTAGCGGAGGAAAGGTAAATATTATATTCTATCACCTTCCCTGATTCTGTCTAGTCATGAATAATATTTAAATATTAAGATAAGCACATTTCGAGGGTAATGAAAAACAGTGTTGGTCACCCTGTGGACGAGCATGGGAGCGAGACAATTTCGGGCAACTTCGGTTTTTCGGATAAGTATTTCTATATAGCAGCCAGTTATTTGTTGAAAAAAAATTGCCGTTTTTGGTTGATCGGATTTTTTAAGTGTAGTGTGAGGAAAGCTGTCCTGAGCTCGAAATTTCATAGCCGTCTTTGTATATAAGTATCCAAAATAATTAATCAGTTAACCGAAGTTGCCTGAAAGTGCCTCGCTCGCACTCTCTTATCCCCGAAATCTGCTATTTAATTTGTTTATTTTAAGACTACTCTTACCAAATCCACCCCTGCAAAATTTCAAAACTCAGTTTCACCGGTTCAAGACTGGTGAGCTTGATCTCACGTTATAACACAACAAAGAAAGCATATACGATTTTCTTTAATCCGTAATTTAATTTTTTTTTCTTCCCAGAGATGCTTTACAGAATACCAACGCAAGACTTCTCAAGCTATTATCGGACACTGTAAGGAACGCTGCCGCTACTGAAGACACCATTAACCGTCAACTAGAGGATCTCATTGAGGAAACTAGTCAAGTAGAGAGTGGTTTTGGTGGTGGTGATGAGTTATCATCTGCTACACTATCTGCCTCTCAGTTCCCTCCAGACTCGGCAAGACGTGTTAGGTTTCTGCCTCCAGGAGCCGTTACTTCTACACCAGCAGCTGCTCTGGCCGCACAAGGACCAGCTGGTAAGAATCTAACTAATTATCCTTTGGGGGGGGGGGGAGGCTGGAGGAAAAGTAGGGGGGGCTTCGAAAAAATTTTCTCACAAAAAAGGGGGGTTGAAAGAACCAAGGAAGGTATGTCAGAGAGTTTAAATTTTATGGGAGGGGGGTTTCGAAAATTGTTTTTGATAGAATGGGAGGGCTGTGAAATTTTTCCCCTTCCCCTCCTACTTTTCCTCCAGCCCACCCCAAGGGATATTTAATGAACAGTCCCCAATTGAATATGGCGAAAGTAGGCAAATTGGAAAAGGTTGAACACTGATAAATAATTATTAAACCACTAAGAAGTATAGTTACTTTCTGGAAACCTAAAACTAAATTTGGAAGAATAAACGTTTGTAGTCTTTAAATGATCACCTTTCCAAACTAGTTCAACGTGCAACAGTTATACCATTTGCATGAAGGCTTACTGACTGGCTTTTGAGTTAACTTTACGTTACCTCATACTTTTTTGTTATGTGCTTGACCGGTGAAACAGACGACGCCTCAGAAGCAGGTGACACGACCCTGACCAATAAATCAGACCTGTCATTCCTGAGTGACGAGGGACTCGAGGTGTCCCAGCAAGTAGTGACAGACAGTCTGTTTCATGGACCCAGCCTTGATGAACAGGGGGAGGAGCTTGTGGTTGACAGTGGCAGTAAACTGAAGACGGCTGTCGATAGGTTACTGGAAATGGTTACCGTACTGACAAGACAGGTAGACTTTATTTATCGCAATACACCCGTTTCTCTTATTCTCGAACTGGAGGACAAAGCAAGTATGTTCTCCCAGAGTATTGAACTCTGTTCTCGTGTAGAAATGATATATTGTTCTGTCCTCCTGTTCGGCAGTCAGTGTTATGCTAACACGAGTCTATACATTGTGGCAGATCCTTACTCGTTTGTTCTTAGTGTGTTGTGTGTACATTGGGTTATTTTGAATTCTGAACTCCACAGCTATGGCTGTTTAGGAAGGGGGTCCCTCTTTTAGAGTATTACGAAAGCCTTTCCTTATACATGAATGAATGAATGAAAGAATGAAGACTTTATTTAAAAGGTATAATCATAGACAGTTGAACTGCTTTCAATTTTATTTCTATTGCTTAGCTTCTGGTCGTTTTCTGTGACACCGCCAAAAAGGAGCTAGAAATGATCCTTCCCAATCAGCTGGAGGTTTTAAGATAGTTAATAGAACCATCTCGAGCCATTAGCTTTGAAATCGTTGGGCTAGTTTGCTGAATTAAAGATGTATTAACCCCCAAAACCATAACACAATCACCTAGTTGAAAATGATAAATTCCCAATGTTAAATGGCGTTCGTTTGCTAGTGCAGAATAGAGTGGGCAATAGTGGTTATAACACCCCAATAAATATTGCCCGGCCGACATACCCAGCACTATGTGATACTCAGACTAGTAAGAATAGGAGACCCTCAAGACCATAACACTCTACTTTTAAGTACCAGCTATTGACTTGAGATAAAATTCCATCATATGTGGTATATAATGTTTGTTTTTACTAGGAGGGCTCACTAAATTTTACGATATTTATCCCTGTATGTATACAGCCTAATAGACCTTTCTCACCTGGCCGGCAGCCATGTTTATTGCCGTGAGAATAAAGACCTTCGTTTATAACCAGCTAAACTCATTCTGAAGTGTATGAATACCAGACTCGTATTATTTCAGTCAACATGGCCGCAGTGTGAGAAAAATGAATTTATGTTTGAATGTTGATTATTTCCATTTTATGTTATTCTTTTCTATATTGTTTTTAGCTCAATCAAGCACGCGTAGCCCAGAGGGAGCTACACGATACGACTGCACAGCGCAACGACGAGCTTGGTCAACTAATGTCTGCACAAGAAAACTTAATGATTCGTCTTGAAGAGGAATTGAAAGAGAGACAGAGACTGGAAAACGAGTTAAGAAAATTAAATGAACAGTTGGAAGATTATGCAACTGAAAACGAACGACTTGAGGGTCAATTAGAAAAAATGAAAAATGGGAAAGAGGAAGAAAATGTTCCTGAAGGTGAAGTGGATGATAAGGTTACTGAACTTGAAAAAGAACGTGAAAAACTGAAGCAAGAAAATGAAGAACTGAGAGCCAAAGAAGAAGAGCGGTTGAAAACAGACGAGTCGGCGAAGGAAACTCAAAAAACCAATAAAGAGCTAAAAGAAAAACTCACCAAGTTAGAAAATGAGAAAGCGCAGCAAGATGGAGAGTTGAAGATCTTAGCAGAGCAGCAAGATGAACTAGTAAAGGAGAAAGAGTCAGCGCAGAATGAAGTTAATAATCTTCAGAATGCAGTAAAAGAGCTACAGACGGCTCAAGAAAAGCTGGAAGAAGAGATAAAAAACAAGAAACCGGAATCCGGCTTTTTAGATTCAGAAAGTGAGGTATTCGAAGCTAGTGAGGAGTTGAAGTCAAAACTCGAACAGTTAGAATCCACCAATAAGAATCTTGCAGATAAGTTTGAGGAGTTGTCTAAAGAAGTCCAGGTCAAGTCTGCTGAAAATGAGGAAATGAAAGGTCAAAATGAAGCCTTGGTTCAACGATTGGCTGGTTTGGAGAAAGAGGCCAGTAGATCCCAAATGACAGGATCTGAAGGTGAGGTGATTACTGAAAACGAGAGACTCAAAGAACAAAACGATACGTTAAAGGAGGAGCATGAAGAACTTCTGGAGGAGAACGAAAAGTTAAAGGATGCCATTGAACAGCTGCGAGAAGGGGTGCAGCAGCTATGGGACGAGAAAGAGGAAGCCAAAGGAGACATCGCTAAGCTCAAAGCTCAACTATCCGGGGAAGATTTGGGAAGCTACGAGGAATCTGAGGAGTTGAAGTCTGAGATAAAACAACTGAAGGAGAGTAAGAAACACTTGGACGAAGAGTTACAAGCTGCGGAGAAGCTCCTCGAGTCTCAGAAGGAACTGTTGCAAGCATCAGACGAAAGACTGGCTGTTGTGTCTGAATTGGAAGAACAGGTACAAGAAAAAGATGTGATAATTAAGTCTTTAAAACAAGAAAAGGAAGAAGATAAAGAAAAGGTTCTTAAACTTCAGCGAGCTCTCGTAGGCAAAGAGGATGGAAATATCCCAGTATTGGTTGTTGAGAATGTGGAAAGTGATTTCCCGCCACCTGGTGGCGCATTTGACGATGAGGGCGGACAACCACAGGTAGAAGTAAGGGAGTTACAAAATCGCATTAGAGAACTGGAGCAACAAGTCGAAGCGTTTCAAAAGGCACAGGAAGAAAGCGTACACGAAGTTGACGAGGCTGATAAACTCATTCAACTTGTCAAACAAGTTTCTTCCGAAAAAGAAGACCTCGCCAAACAGCTGAAAGAGCTTCAAGAGAAATTTAACCTAGAAAATTTAGAGGCACAGACAAAGGAGCTCCTTGTAGAAGCAACAGCAGAATTCCAGGAGCATATCGAGATACTTGAGAGGAGAAGAAAAGAATTAGAGGGAGAACTCGATTCGAAGGCTGAACGCGAAGTAGAGCTTCTTGGACGCGTCAACGAGCTGCAAGAAGAACTAGCTAAAGTACTAGAGGCAGAGCAGAAGGAAGAGGAGGCTATAAAGGAGTTGGAGTTGACCAAGCAAGCACAAGAGGACTGGCGGAGAGAGAAGGAGACCTTGCAAAAACAGTTGTATGACAGATTGATGGAGATATCTGAACTAAAGGTAAGAAAACAGTGTGAGATGGTGAGCTCCACAAATATGAAGAAGAGAGTATGCAATTCTTTGGCATCGTTTTTGCACTTCCAACGATCAAAATATTGGTATGAAAATTCCAAACCAAGTATGATTCCTCCCTTTCCCCCAAACACACACACACACACACACACCTTCCCATTTTCTCGTGTCTCCCTTTTCTTAGAATTCCGTTCATGATGTTCTCCAGTACAAACTTAGTAACTGGGATTTTTTCCGTTTTCCTTACAGGAAGAGATTGCACGCAACAAACACTCTGGCTCTGGAGAGACTAAAACTGTCCCAGCACGTGACCAAGCCGTGGAGGACATCAACAAAGCCTTGGAGGAAAAAACCGAAGAGGTGGAAGTTCTTATTGAACAGCTGAATGTCTTCAAAAACGCCTATGATGAGAAAGAGGACGAGTACAAACTTCTTACAGACCAAATGGACGAAATGAAATCCATGATGGAAGAGCAGCAGAAGCTTCTAGAAGACCAGCATGCCAAGCTCACGGAACAAGACGCGGTCATCTCCCAGAAAGAAAATCATTTACAGAAATTCACTCAGCTGTTTGATGAGGTCAAACAAGAACACGAAGAAAAAGAGAAGCTTGCGAAGTCTTTGCAGGACAGTCGCACAGCTTTGAGTGAACACAAGGAGGCTGTTGAACACTTGAAAAATGCTTTACAGGAAAAAGGGGAGGAAGTTAAGGCTAAGGAAGAAAAGATCAAAGCCCTCACCGATGAGTTAAAGAATAATACTTCAAACGCTTTGGAAGAATTAAACAGTAAAGTAAGTTTTAAAAACTAAATTTTTCGTCTTTCACTTTGATTTTGGGGTTGGGTTAGCTTGTACTTATTGCTCACTCATTCATGCTGCAAATTCCTGTGACCCCCCCCCAACCGCCACCATTATTCTTACCCCCAGATTAGGTTAGTGCGAGGAGGTCAGTGTGCTTGTTGCTTCTGAAAAGGTATTCTTCTCAGCTTTATGGATCCATTTCCCATGCCAAGTAATTAATAGAATCATTGGAAATCGGTTTTTCTGTTTCAAGTGTGAGCTTTCCTTCGCCATTTTTTCATACTTTCCATGTCTTGTTCAGGTTGATGGCCTAGAAAAGGAACTCAGCAACGTAAAGAATGTTTTAAAATCCAAAGACGAAGAAAACGAAAAACTGCGTGCGTTGATTCAAGCAAAAACAGACCAACTTAGCGCTTCTATATCTGAAAAAGGACAACTAGAACAAGCAATGAAATCACAGACTGAAAGACATCAAGATGAAATTAATAACCTGAAAAAGGCACACGAAGACATGTTGAATAAGAGCGGTGTACCACAGAGCTCAGCTATGGGGCCACAGGTAACGTTTATTACAGTTCCCTCGTATCATCAAATGATTACTCGTGATGGTGTCGCTCGAAGCAGGTGACGCGTAAAATTGCTTAAAGGTTCTGGATTGTTAGTTCTCAGCAAGGAATGCCTCTGAATGCAAGCAAAGCTTTCTAAAATGTTTTCCACCAGCACTGCACTATTTCCTTGAGGTCGATTGTTGTGATTCTCAAGAGAAGGTTTCTGGGCTGTAAAGGGTGGGACCTCCTTTGGGTAGTGGATTTCTAGTTCTCAGCAGGGCGTATCCCTGAACGCAAGCAAAATGTCTACCACAACTATTCATATTCTGTTTAGCTTAACGCTTTTTATCATATACTTGTTCCTTTTTCAACATAGTGACTATGCAACTTTTTTGTTTTTAAAAAGCAAAAACTTGCCGAGGAAGAAATTCATCGACAGTACGAAGAAAAAATCGTGGCTTTGAAAGAAGCTGAGAAGCAACGTCGAGAAGATGAATTGGAGAAGGAAAGAAAGAAAATAGAAAAAGCAAACTTGGAACAGCTGAACAGCGTTCGCCAGGAATTATCCAAGGCTCATAATGAGTATGTTAATCAGTTACGACAAGAGCACCAGAAGGAGTTAGAAAGAGTTCAGTCGTTATCAAGTACGTATCACGATGCTTTAGAGCTGGGTCTGTACAACTTCTGTTTTTTTGCAGGGTATTATTCCGGCTTATTCTTGTTAGTAACCTTCGGTGCTCAGAAGGTGGCTAAGAAAATCCACTTCCCACATTTCCCAGATTCATTCTCCTTAAACTAAATAACCATCACACGTTTGCTATTTAACAAGTTACACTCTTGCAATAATTTATTACCACGTCACGATCATAAGATTAATCAGGAATCGTTCCACTTGAATCTTCAAATCGTGATTTAAATTTCGTTTGACTGCATTTATTCGCCTGCATTTATTCTTGATTGTGGTGTATTCCTAGCATTGTGATTGGATAAAGAGTATTAATACATAATAGATTGGTTTGATGGTTCTTATTTCGTGTCGTTGCCGTGCTGTGCACTGTGGTAACTACTTTACAGTCATGCAAGTAAACTCCATGGTGTCCCCCCCCCCGCTCTGGGACTCTCTTTACGTTAATGGATCCCTCTGCTTTATGCTTTTGGAATTAACAGTTTATTTGCACCACTTCCATTCCACAGTGTCGTCAAGTACCGATCCCCTAACGCCAGAGACAAGAGCTCGTTTAGAATCAAGTGTTGACGAGACTGAGAAGTTGAGGGTGTTGTTAAGTCACCTGCTGGAGCAAGAGAGGAAAACCACCCTTGATGACCAACAGCAAAGACAAGCAGATGTTATTGAGGTGAGTTTGTTAAGTATTCTTTATGATACTATGTAGCGGGTTTGCTATGGGTGGGCAAATTCATGGCCGTACTGGAGCCACGTGATTGGATAATGTACGAAATCAGGGCCATTTCATTGTTACGGCATACCATGACATGTACATAAAACCAATTTCCAAGGTTTCCCACGTATCATTGTGTCATATACTGTGTATACAGTAACACTTCATTGCCGTACATTCATACATATTCTATTGTACAACAATCTACGACTTTATTTATTGTGCGTTCATGAAAAAACTTAGAGGCGTTATGCCATCTAAAAGCTATCTAACTTTGTCTTCTCTTTGAATGTCAAACTTGACAGTGGCCTAACGCTGACAGAAAAAGAATGAGTTTGCGTAGCAGACGCTACCTAAAGCAACGCTTCTATACTAATCCACTCAGTACGTAACCCCTTCAGGATGGTCTCGGGATAGAGAAATAAAACCAAAGTGTGTTACCTTAATTCTTTTCAACAGAGACTCCTCAATAATCTAAACACGGAAGCAGAAACCATCCAGTCCTTAGCGCAAGTTGTAACATCATCTGACACATCATCCAGTCCTGATGTCACGTCTCTGCAGTCTTCTTGGTTAGCAGAAAAGAAAGCTCTACTAGAAGCCATTCAGGCGTTGAAGAACCTAGTGGCCCAAACCAGACAAACTGCTCTGGTAAGAAAACCAAATGTCCATGATATTCTTGATACCGAAAAATATCTCGACAGGGTGTGTCGAACTACGTTGGACTAGCAGTTTCCGAAGTTTCGTCGGTAGATCTTTCATATAGGGTACATTTTATATAACTGTAACCTAAACCAAACCATGATTAATATAATGTACCCTACATGAAGGACCTACGAATTCTTCTCCAAATTCCCAACGAAATTTGGGACTCGCTAGTCAAAAGTGTGGAGTGAAGTGCATTGTAAAAACGTTTCATGATTTGCTGTTAACAGGACACTTGCCGTACATAATCGTTCATTCGTAAATTCTCTCTCTCGCTCCTGCCAGATTTCTCCGATTAAATAATTCAGTATTTTGGCTACAAATATATAACACAGAGGATATTACATGGGCGCGCGGAGATACGAATTTTATCTTCGAGTGTTGAAAAGATCTTTCACGAGTGAGAGATTTTCAACACGAGAAGATATTGTTTTAGGGTAGTTCAGGAGCCTTGGATTTCGTTAATGAATTTTCTTAAAAATTCTGTCATTTAAAGATCAGTGTTAGGCAATTCAAAAACCGAAAAAGAAAGAGGGGTAACTGTATCGAGGGTCCTGAAGGGGTAAAATGGGAGCTGGGATTGGCCTTTTTTGGGCTGGGAAAATGGGATTTGATGCACTGGGACTGGGATTTAGCCATTACTGGGATTGGGATTTTTTTAACTCTCTAACTCTAACTCTGTAACTTGGACTGGAATTTGCATAAATGGGACTGGGATTTTGGGCTGGAAAATGGGATTAGGAACCCCCCCCTTCAGGACCCTCTGTATCGGTTATAGAACTATGCGATGTCGTAAAAGTAGGTATTTTTCATGATTGCCGGTGATTTTGCTCAAATAGGCTGTATTGAATATAGTCCACAGATTGTAAACGGTTTCAGCAGCCAAAAGCAAAACACTGTTCCCAGTGATAGCTGAAAGGTTATTCTAGCATTTTGTTGAATAAACATGTTTCAAGTGAGTGTAAATATGGTTAATAGTAAGTTCTAGAAGCAAAATTCTACGCAGTTAAGACCCTCTAATTGCGTACAGGGTTGTACAAAATATGGAAAATTGACAACGATTTCGTCAATAGACATAGTATTTTTATTTTCTATATCGCAAGAATAGTAAATGAAGCCTTAAATAAAGGGAAAAACAGGGGGTCACCGTATTATTTCAAGAGTTTGAGAACAACGAAAGAGAAAAGTCTTCAAAAACGAACCCCAAATACAACCCGATTTTAGCGATATTCTCGCTGCCCTTTTAGATCAATACTAGGCTACCTATCAGTAGGAATTGCTGACGATTTACATTTGGTTGAAATGGGAAGTGATGAGCCAGTACATTATATAAAACAGTAAAGGGATGAATAGCAAGTTTATTGGGATTTTTCAAAGACAATGGAATAATTTCATGAGAAACTACTGCAAACCTCCGAAAATAAACCTTGGGCTTAGACTCACAGAACAAACCTTTTTGGTCACGTTAAAATAGAATCAGGTGATGAGGGGCTTATTTAGTGAGGTTGAGTGTAGATCACAGTAACACAGAATGATGACAAGTATTGATAACTAAGTATATACCTCAACTGATTATAAGTATTAACCAATGAATAATAAATGTCAGTAGCCTGAGTACCAGGACCCTCCCCCACCCCCTCAGAGGGGCCTGACACTTAGGCTAAACTGTCAGTGGCAACTATAGACAATGATCACATGAGGTTTAATAATGTCTATAAAGTTGTTTTGATTGTAAAATATTTTTTGTCATGTTGTAATGAACAGCAGTTTGAACAGTGAGATTTAAAATCCTTTAGGTATTCTTCTGCTCCAAGATAACAGTACCAAAGAATGGTAACAAGTACGGATAGAGTGATTTTGTTTAACCTATGGAAAAATAGTATGCATAATAGTTAGTAGTAGAAGACCCAATGACACTGGAAAATAAGTTTCAATACTACCATTCCCAAGCAACCGTGGAGTGTGACGCGCCAATCTAGTTTTTATAAGTTATATCTCAGACGTTTGAAGCGAAAAACTGTCAAGTTTGGTGTGAGAAACTTTATTGATGGCGCCGACAAACTAATTAGTTAGCACGTGGAATGTACACAGTTTATGAACTCCATCTTATACTTTCAAGATATTTTGCAAAAAAACACAATAGATTTACAGTCAAAGTAAGAAAACCGTGAACACCTAAAATATTTCTGGAATGTTAAGCATCATGTTCTGACCAATCACATGCAAGGATTAATTAGAAATGAATTCATTCTCACATGTGATTGGTCAGAACAGGATGCTTAACATTCCAGACATATTTTAGGTGTTCATGGTTTTCTTACTTTGACTGTATAAGCAACCAAAGCTGGTAAATAACATGTTCATTTTTTTCCCCACTAAGAAATATCTTCTTTCTGGTTAGCCAGAGTGAGGTATCAGTAACCTGGGTTCATATCATCTCATCTGGACATGAGAAGTAACTAATCAAATCGCATGATTCACTAGAATTCAAGACTGAAAAAGGACTGGTGGAATTAAAGATAATGCATGAAAACAGAATGGTACATGTGAGGTGATACTTCATAAGTGATCCAAGCTTTATTCCTGAGGGTAATTCTTTCCATATTCCAAGATCACACTAGGGGGCTGTTTACATGGAGAAAACTTGTCCCTGGTAGCAGACAACTATACTGAATGCTTATATGGAAAGAAATTGTCCCAACAATCAACATGAAGTTACAAAGAAGTTAGGGAAAAGTTGGCTCACCCAGGATAGCTGGGGCAAGGGGGCATCCCTTATACCCAGGGCAACTTTCCCATGTCATGTGTACACAGCCCCTAGGACAGGGAATAGAAAAAGCTGGTCTTTCACACTAACAAGTACATATAAAATCCAACTGACCTGTGCTGTCTATAATGACAGGAGAATGAGTAGATTTGCTTTTTCCAACCATATCTTTAACATTTGGGTTAGTTTTTACAAAATTCTCTCGTTGGGCTTCCTTTGGATTGGGTCTCTTTCCAAAAGGAGAGGACTTGCTGATCTTGGTTCGGTTTGGAATAATACATACTGACCCTAAGATGTTGTTCAGATTAGAAGTGTTGACAATGAAGAGCCTTGAAAGAACCTACAATAACACCAAGACACAACTATTAGTTACCAACTGAGTAGAAATAAGGGAGGGACTAGTTAATATTTACAGGGGGAGGGAGGGTGGTTGGTGCATTTTGAGTTATGCTTAGTACATGAATTTTGGTGTCCCTTCCTCCTAAATTTCCCATTCTTTCTCTTAGTTCCCTTTATTTCATGAAGCCTAAAAAATGCTGACCTCAAACCCTCTATTTAATGACCAGTCCTTAACCTTGCCAATCACATTTCATTGTGATTTTCTACCTGAAAACTATTGATAATTTCAATCAATATATTTAGAGTTCTAGAACAGTACACAGCTATTAACCAGAGTGAAATTTTATCTGTGAATTATCTAAAATGCAGTGTCTAGACAGCTGGACACAATCTCAATAAAAAAAACCTGTCTGGCAGTCGAATTTTTTAAAAAACACAACAAATAACATGTAAGTGAGCAGCTATCTTTGTTTAGATTTTTAAAGCCTCAATATGGTCAGTGAAGGTTTTGAAGTTTCTTCAGGACTCAGCACAGTATACCAAGGACATGACACTTTGATGTTGTGATGCTAAATTAATTGCCAGACAGAATTTGAAGAAATACTCTGTGTCTGGCAGTTGAATTTTCTTAAAAAATACATGGTAGATACATGTAAGTCATCTAGTCAAGTGAAAGTGAGCTATCTTAGTGATTGTCATTTCCCCCTGCACACTTGGACTTTTTGATAATCTCCTGGCTGGTATACACCCTACAGATACAGACACTGATGATCAACAACCAGACACCATGGATAGAGATGGAAAATATCAGCGACAAAAATGAAGATTAAGATAACCAGGTGATCTAACTAGGCATGCAAAGCATGATTTCTGGGAATGAAAAAAGAATCAATCCCAACCAACATTGTGCACTTAGTTTATAATATTTTTGTGCCAGCCATGTCGAAAATGTGGCGAGAAAGTCGTGAAGTTTCTGGTTAAAAATTCTTTTTGTATAGAAAACGATGTACTCAAACTGACAAAACTGAGAATTTACAAAGTTAAGACTGATGTACAGGTGATGGAGTGGATTATATCTCAAAATGGTCTGAGAGAAAGCTTCTTTATGCTAAAACTGTCTGAAAGGAACCCTTGCATCACTTGTAAGGTTTAAAAGACATTGATGTTGGTTTCTTTTATCTACTTGTATTCATTGTATTGTTGTATATGTTCGATTCATGACTTGATTACTAATAAATCCATTTTTTGTGAATTTGTGTGTTTTAAGTTATGTTTTGGCATTAAAGGGCTCATTTCTTAGCCTCAAGCCACGAGCAATAATCCAGTAAGGGTAACTAAATGTCTAGTATCATTTTATTAACATAGTCCGTAGAGTAGAAATATTGTTATACATCAAATACCAAATTAAATAATTTCTTTCCTACAAATAGCATTTTGATTTTTTGCTTCTTTTTTCAATCCCACCATTTGCAATCTGATTGGCTGATAGTTTTTTGCCAGATCTCCCAGAATCAAGGACAAGAAAATATGATACAGATGAAGACAAAGATAGTCAAAATAAAAATGCATCTCAAGGGATTTTATATGTGAAGCAGAGATGCTTGTTGGGTGTAAGAAGCAGGGTATTTGAAAATTAAAAGCCTTCCCAAGGGGGGAGGGGAGGGGAGGGGAGGGTGCAGCAGGATACATTGGAGGAGTCTACAAGAGGTGTTCTTAAAAAGTATTTGATATGACACGTAGCGTCCTCAAAAACTTGTTAATAGAATTCTCATCCGTCACCTTCCAACATTTTAGTGACTGCGCTACTTTTTCCCTGGCCTCTGCCCTAGCCTTGTGCAAGTGTCTAGGAAAATGTATCAAAGCAACTTCTTGCACTCGATTATAATTCAAACTAACCGTGAAAATTAAAACTTTATAATAATATTTTGTTATAAAAAAGCGTTAGAGCATAAAAAGCCAGCTGAAAGAAAAGACATCTTACTTGAAATCTCGCCTGAGGTAAAGTTCTTCTAAGTGCGACCGCCATGTTGGATTTGAAAGGCCTGGAAACTACTCAGTCAAGTCAGGGCTAAGGGAGCCCAAAACATTATAAAATTTTATTCGCCAATTTTTTATTCGTCAATAATTTTATCATATTTTTTCTCCGTTCATCCAAATTATAAGGATGTTACAGTTTAAATCCCATTTCTATTTGTAATTTTATGTTAAAGTAAAAGTTTGGGGTTATAATATGATTTGGGCTCCCTGTTTCTTTGTTGAGAGAGATTGAGAACGATATCCCCTGACGTCACTTCTCCTTGGCCGCCATCTTGGTTAGTCTTAGTTCCTTCTACAAAAGTTGAAAACATTTTAAGTAGCATAGTGCACTATTTCATAGCTATCATGGTGTTTGCGTATTTAAGAAGATTTCCTGAGGTATGGTATTTGATACTTAGTCATTATTGTTTAGTTATCCGAGATATATAAAGGTGAAAATGTAAATCGGCAAACGTGCTGTGTCTCACGTCTGCTTTTTACCTCCTTCACTTAAAAAGATTATTTTACTACATTCTGGTAGATATCCAAATTATTAAATATGATCTATTGTAAATTGAATTCTAAGTATTATCCGCAATGAAGTCAATAAATACATATAGTTTTTATAGATAATTTTGCGCTAACTACACGTTTCCCCTATATATTTATCTATCGGAATCAACCACTCTGACCACTTGGTACTGACCCTGTAGTTAGAGCGGATTTCGTACGAGTGGGAAACGATACGGCAAATTCGTAGCCGTGCAGTAGTCGTACCTTAGGCGTATCGTATTTCTAGTTTCTAATT
>JAAAQI020126605.1:0-14426 GCA_011800005.2 Stichodactyla mertensii
AGGTTTAGGGTTAGTGGTTGGGATAGTGTATATTAAGGGTTCGCTGGTTCGAATCTTGCCAGGACCACTTTATTTTTATTAAGTGAGGACAACTAAAATCCTCAGAAAAATTCTAAGTCCCACTCGGGTGTTCGGAAACCTATGACGCACTTGGTTAAACGGTACACGACGATACTACCCACTTGGGTATGGGCAGAACACAAGAGAACTGTTGAGGCACTTGGCTACACCTCATGCTTCAACACCTCTCTCATGTTCTGCCCACACCTGCATGCTTTATAACTGCACACAGTATGCGCGTACATGCTTCAATAATCTCTGATCTAACACCACCTACAGCTACCTACCTTTTCCTGATATAACTTTCTACACCAGTCAGATGTCCCTTCAATAGAGTCAGTCGGGATTTCACTTAGTAGGATTCGCCTGCAACAAAATAAGATACAAACATTACAAAGTTCAACATAAATCATTTCCTGGGACAAAAAATAGAATCAACAAGGATGTGGCGAAGCATGGGTGATCTAGTGCTGAGAGCACTCGCCTCTCACACTGTGACTGCAGGTTTGATACTCAGACTTGCTATCACATGTGAGTAGAGTTGCTTGTTGGTTCTCCTGTGCTTTGAGGGTTTTTCTCTGGATTCTCCGATTTTTCTCCCACTGAAAAAATCAACATTTCTTAATCCCAATTGGAAATCAGTGGATGAGGAGCCACTCTGTGAGCTGTGGAAATGCCATTGCTAAATTCCATTATTCCTTCCTTCCTTCATTCCTTCCTCCCTCCCTTTCTTTCTTCCACCCTTCCTTCCTTCCTCCCTCCCTCCCTCCCTCCCTTTCCATCTTCCACCCTCCCTCCCTCCCTTCCTTCCTTGCCTTCCTTCCTTTCTTTCTTTCTTCTTTCCTTCCTTCCTTCCTTCCTCCCTCCCTCCCTTCCATCCCTCCCTCCTTCCTTCCTTCCTTCCTTCATGTAAATTACTATTACCTTATGAACAGATGAACCTCAAAACCTTCTCCCATTATAAGTTTTGTCATGGTTGGTTTAGCTTCAGGAGGAAATGCTACCTCCATATCATAAACAACAGGAACTAAAATGACCAGAAATGTGTATAATAATCAACATTACTTAAGAAAAAAGAAAGAACTCAGTTTGATGAGGAAACAAAAATGTATCTTTGAATATTGCTACATGTAATCATGGTTAAACCAAGCTCTACTTACTCTTATTTTTCAAATGATGAGCAGTAATTGCAAACCCTCGTGGTCTTGGCAGTAAGTGATGATGTAATATGGGCAAGCCTGAGTTTTTTGCATAGTCTATGCTTGCTTGAAGCTTTTCATCAGTTATTCTGGTACCTTCAGCAAATATGGCAATCTGTTCATTTAACAAAATGAATTAGATTGGGTTCTTGTTGTTATTTTCTTTGCCTATAATGATAAAAGTCTTAAGGATGATGAATCTCCAAAATATCATCTTGCTTCAAGCCTGCAGGATATTAATATTGAACAATCCACTTAACAGAAAAAGTTACATTGCAGCTACAATTACAACAAGAATTCAGACTATCAATGAAAACACAATTATCTTATTTTAATTAAACTTACCCAAAAGGGATAGGGAAAATCCTCCAATGTCTGAAGGCTATTTTCTAAAACTTTCTTATCGTTTTTCCAATTACGACTAACAAATGCAAATTCTGCACTCCACCAACTCAGACCAAAAAATGGCAAATACTTTAGATATCCTTTCATGAAACACTTTGTACCCTTAATGAAGAACAAATGTCACATATAGGTAACTGATCATCATAGAAGACAGTTTTCTATGACTCTATCAGTGAAATAGAGCATGCTTTATGTTGAATTGGGAGAGTCTAAAAAGCATGAGGCACAGCCAAGTGCCTTTCACATTTTTTCGAGTGCTTCTCCCCGCATCATAAGTGTTCTATTTTACTGCTTAGAGTCGTAGAAAACTATCTTCTATTGCTTTATAAACCCCTTGCAGCAATTACCAGGGGCGGATCTAGACTAGTTTACCTAGTTTCTGGAAACTAGTCAAAATATTTAACAAATTATAAACATTTAAATCAAGGAAACGAACCACAAAAAGAACTGTCTAATTTCTCGTCTTTATAAGCCACAGGGATCCTGTGTAAACTAGACAAAACTGATCACTATTGGCTAAAAGCTGATCTTCTGTCTTTGGAAACCAGTCAAACTCACTTCTGATTGGCTAATTTTGGAGTAAACTACTCAGGAGTTATTAATTTAATATGAATGAAAATTAATGAGTGCAGCTCCTGTGTTCTTGCCTGTGTCGGAGTGGAAACTATTCAACAAAAAAGCTAGATCTGCCCCTGAATTCCCAAAGCAGTTTAGTTTGGAGGAAAAAACAATATTATCTTGAGAATAGACCTCTTATAGCTTCGTTGTTTGTTTACCCATTTTGACCCACATGATGTCACTCTTGGGAGTTAATTCTTTCATATGTTAATATTTTAACATGTTCATCATAAAAGAACATGCAATTCCCAATGCAAGAAAATGCCATGTGGTATGAAATGGGCAATTTGCATACGAAGCTAAAGAGGTCTATTGAAGACTGAAAATAATCTAAAAATACCATGTAGGGAGTTTAAAATGCTGCATGGAATTGTCTATAAACGATAAGTCTCTGCTGTCATTTTTGGTGTCATCAAACTCCCTACTTAAAATGGATGCAGGTGAGATTGTGAATAACTTTCATTTTCTTACTCCTAAAATTCCAGCTCGATCAGCCAATATCCAGCCAATCAGCCAATCCACATCACTCCGGTGGTTTGGAAGGCATAGAGCACTCTCACAGCCAATGTGGTCATAATCTTCTTTGTTTCCATATAACTTGAGATCAACACCTCCCCACCACTCCGCTAGAAATGTTAATTCTATATTTAAGTGAAAAATAAAAAGTTAGCATTTCCTTATGAAATGGTTAATGATCAATGCATTGATGTATATTGGATTGGATCTAACAGTACAAGGTACCCCATAATAACCTCTTGATGGATCTAACAGTACAAGGTAACCCATAATAACCCCTTGATGGATCTACCAGTACAAGGTAGCCCTCATATATGTACATTATTAGTCTATAATTCAATAATAATTGATAGATAATTATACAAATACTTACGACACCAGTGCAAGTAGACAAGATGCAGGTTGAGCCATCGGTAGAAGTTTTTGTTGATATACCATAGAGGAAGGAAACTGATCTGTAGTATATTTACAATTAGACCACTAACCAAAAACACAAGCACAAACCACAGCCAAGCACCAGGCATTATCTTGATTATATTCAAAATGCGATCCAAAGTAGCCATAACTGATCTGTGTAGACAGTAAACTTGATCAAAGGTACTACAACATGAGAGTGGGTACTGAATCACATGATCAAATATAGAGGCGTTACTTGAGCTTACGAATAAATAATAATAATAAGTAAATACATTATGAAAGATCTAAACAACTTACCTAGATTATTTCTCTCTGTCAAAAGTGGATTGAATTTTGAGGTCGTAATCGTTTTTCTAATGCTTTTCCAGATTCGATTATCCAAAATAGGGATGTAAAGCTCTCGTGGATAAGTTACTATTCCATCGATCTCATCTTAGTACGGTCAACTATCAATAAACGAGGTTGGAAAAGCTGCCTTTCAGAGCTATAGATGTATTTACAGCAGACAGCAGTAATACGATGATTTGGTACACAATATTACCACAGTATAAAGATCATTGGTGGTGTGACGATTGAGCAATACCGCTGTACGATTCTCGTGTTGTTCCCCTTGTAGGGGTAGGGTGGGGAAATCTTTAGCAATGACAGACGCATATACCCCCACAGAAAAGGAAATTATATCTTCGATACTCAGGTGTAATCTCCATGAAATTTTGCAGTGTTACTAATATCTGTATGACAAATTTGACAGTAAACCCCTTTTTCAAATAAAACACATTTCTCGCAAGCGTGACGATACCTGACAAACCTCAGTATATCGGTTTTTGCGGAGCTACCCCATGCTATAAATAGAATCATAACATTTATTTTCGTTCATTGTTTATATCATTTTCTTGTTTTCAGAAGATCGGACGTCTACGATAAACAAGTTAATAGAGCGGTTGTCGTTAGAGTGGGAAACTTAAGGCACTGACTGACAGCATGTACACGGTACGGTATGCCCCATGTCGTAACACTGAAATGGCTTCCTATTGTTTTCGGCTGAATCATCCAATCGCAGGGCTACGGTACGGCTACGAAGTCGCCTTACCGTTTCCCATTAATAGGAAATCCGCTCTACTACGACGGCTGAGACGGTGAAAGAAGTAACCGAACAGTAATGTAATACTTCAGTGGGCAAAAAACGGTGTGTCGTGCTGGCTCCTATACACGTGTCGTAAACGATGTTTTCAGGCCTGAGGGGTCTTATTGTTAGTTTTTAGTTTAGATTTTATCCCTAACAGTGCGTTAATATGGCTTCATGAGCTGAAATGTCAAGGGCGCTAGTCCATGGGTCAGTTGGCCGCATTTGTAGGCTCGGTGCTCCTAGCTAAAGCAAAACCACGTGCCATCTGTATAAGAACCACTATTGTCCTTGTTCACACTAGCGTCGTAAGCATTGTAATCGTAGTCGTAGTAGCCGCACGGCTACAGATTTATCGTATCGTTTTAAGTCCACTCATGCGAAATGTGCTCTAAATCTCAAATCCGTAGCCGTGCCGTAGCAGTGCCGTATTGCCGTAGCCGTAACTAAGCTTTGTGATTGGATGATTCACCCAAAACCAATGAGGAGCCACTTTATACTGCATACCGTACCGTGTACGTGCTGTAAGTCAATACCGTACGTTTCTCACTCATACAATAACCATTCTTATGGGAAGCCACTTCAGTGTTACTGTATACCGTACCGTGTACGTGCTGTAAGCCAACACCTTATGTATCCCACTCATGCGAAAACCGCTCTAATGCTGCTTACGATTGCGATTACGATTACGGTTATGTTTACGACGCTAGGAAGCCTAAGGCTTAGATTGGTTAAGAGCATTGTTTTGGCTATTGTGACGTCATTCACAGGTTCTTACACGGAGGCAAGCCCCATCTAGTGGATGGTGCATAGCTGTCCACAGCAACAGCTCTTCATCATGACTGCGCTGACACCCAGCCTGTTGCGCGAACCGAAAAAAGACCTTGCGGGACATGGATTCATGATCTGTGTTTGTACCTAAAACAGCGGAGTATCCCATTGATATTCCACGGATGTTCTGCTGATATTCCACGGGTATTCTGATACGTAAATGCACGCGTTACGATTGTGCAATATGCATCTTACAATAGGAGCACCCTCGCTGGAGAAATTAATTTCTAACGTTTGCACACAATCTTCAAAACTAAGCTTTCTTTTTGCCAACGATTAAATGTCTTTCTGGGTGGCATGGGTGGCGTAGCGGTAAAACGTTCGCCTCTCACCACTGTGGTCCAACGGATCAGGTCGCTGGTTTGAGCCCTGCGGATGCCACATGTGATCGTAGAGTTTGTTAGATGTGTTACTGGGTTCTCTGGTTTTCCTCCCTCCGTAAAAAATCAATTTATGATCTGAGAGTTGTATGCTCAACAGTTTATTGTAATTGTAGTGTGGTCAAAGTGCTAGAACGACTAGGCATTTAAATAAAGAGGCTTTTTATTTTTGTTCACACTTTTTGCATTGCATGTTTAAACAATGTAAATAAATATCAAACACCACACTAAAGGTGCAGTAATACAAGGAACAAAATCGTGCAACTTGTCGCACAACATTGTTGGCACTGCAGGTTGCAGAGCGATGATGATCATGTTACTACTCACGTAAGCCACCTGTCACGCAACAGAAATAAGTTGTGTCTGCTTGTTGCATCATCGATTTTTGTTGCGTGACAAGTTGCACGATTTTGTTGTTCGTATTACCGGCACCTTAAAGCAAATAAACTTTAAACTTAATTAATTCATAAGATAAAAATATTAAAATGTAGTTAGTTATCGTAAGTGATAACTCACTTAATTTTCAACTGAATAATCAGTCACAGAACTAAAACCCCAATATGGCTTTTGTAAATCTAAAGGTTGTTTGTCATCTGAACCGTTAGTTTTGGGAGTGGCTTTGATCAATTCACTAACTTTATGAATTGCTTTTTTAACTTCATCAATAATGCATTTACTGTTTATTTGCTTAGTGGAATTGCATTTCTGTGAGGCATCACTGAATGGGAAGATAAGAACGTAATCTCCAACTCTGTTGCATAACTTCATCTTGGAAAATCCTTTGCCTGAATTTCCATTGTCTTTCCACCTCATCAAAGACGGCTTTCTTGTGTTTGTTTTATTGTTAGTTAGGAAAGAAGTTACTTTTGCAGAGCATCTTTTAGAATTGTTCTGGTTCTTTACTGATGGTTTTCTTAGTGTTGGTAGAGATTTTTGTCTGGATGATTGCAATTCCATGCTTTTTGCAGAACCAGAACAAACTGCCTGTTGTTTTTCCTCACTTTCCTCATCACCATCAATACTGCTTTCTGCATGAGCAAAACTAAGTTGATTTTGTTGAACAAAATACAATGTTTCAGTAGAAGAATACCTATGCTGGTTCGTCATGTTGCATGCATTAGCTGTGTTACTCAAACATGAAGATCCTGAAGGGTTTTTGGCACAATGTAAAGCTGCCTGAAATTCCAGAGATGCATCCCTAACTAATGGAGAAAAAGTTTTATGTATTTGAGCATTACCATCAGCCAGTGGCTGGGTTTCAGTTTTACTATCAGCACCCTGTGATCCATTCATCTCCTGATCTTCATTCTGTGGATTAGTTTTTACTAAACTCTTATTATTGTTATTATTATTGAGATCCATGTTCACTTCTGTTGTCCAATCATCATCAATAGAAGGATCAGTGTTATTTTGTCCATTGTTGGCAATTTGTGAATTTTTACCATTAGAAATGGAAAAGTTACTTTCTGATTTACTAGCAATAATTTTTCTATGTTCAAACACTGAAGATATTACTGAAGTTCTGGACTGAGTTCCCTGAATATTTCTATTGCCAGCTGTGTTTCGTCTTGTTGCTTGAGATAATGTATTAGGTCTTGCTTTATGCCTTCTTTTTTCATGACCATTTATTATACAGCTATCATATGCGGCTACATCAGATTCTTGAAGATTAATGATCTCCAGAGTGTCTTGCAAAAGTGGCTTTTTAACTGCTATGTCTAAAGAGCAATCCACACCAAGGGATGGTGAAAAATTCACTTCCAAAAGCCAAGGTTTGAGATTTGCATCAATTAAAATATCAAATCCAAATAGTTCAAAACAATTAGTAGAGTTTTCCTGTACTTCAGGGACTTGAGCAAGAAGGGTCAAAATAATAATAGCATTGACTTTGTGCCAGAGTAGCCTATCATCAATATTATTCTGATGGAAATATGTCCTTAGCTGTCCAATACTCCACTTACATCCACGTCCAATCCTATCCTTATCAGTCGCATAGCAGGGGCTTTGCTTATTGATGCTGGTGTTGGTAAGATGTGAGAACACATTGTCAAGGCTATTCAGGTCAAACTTCTCTGTTCCAAATCTCACAAGTCCTTCATGATATACATAAATATGAAGTGGATTGAATGACGTCACTAATACATATATTCTCAAATCGAACTTATAACCAGCAATCAGCATTGGATTAAGTATATATTTCTGTACAACAGTTGCACAGTCATATGTAAGTTGGCTGAGATCCTTGAAAATAAATATTCCTTTTCCTCTTGACTGGTCGGCTGGTTTACATATCCAGGTAAGAGTCTTACCAGCTTCTTTCTGTTTGGAATATTCTGACACGAACTTCCTGTAATCATTGGGTAAATTAAATGAAAGTGGTGCATAATTATAGACGGAATTCCCATAAATCTCTTTCATTCGCCTCAAGTTCCTGGCCAAGCAGTCTTTTCTTGTAATCGCAATTGATTTCGGGAAATGATTGAGCCGTTGCCATGGACGACACGCTTCAAAGTCACTGGTTCGAAATCCACAACTTTTCCACCAGAGATTCCAGTCATTTTCATCATCATCATCTTCGTATTCCCTCCAGCCCAGATCAAGACATACGTCCCTTAGAATTTCTGGCGAGTTCTCACAAAGTCTGAACACCAAAGAAGCCATGATGTTGAAGAAGCTTCATGGAAGCCGCGTCTTCCAAAACTTTGGCAAAGTTTCCATTGTATTTTTGTGTTGTTTGTCAGAGGCTTATGTCAGGGAGTCAAAAATTGCTCGAAAAGCGATCAAATTCGTTGACAGAATTCCCTGATAAACAGTCATTATGACTGATTGATGTAATGACCATCTTGTCCATCAATTAAGATATCACAGTTTGTTTCTCAAGTAGGATAAAACAAATCTCTACGAGCCAGACAATATTAATAATTGACTCAATTATTGACTTGTGACGTCACCAAATATTTGCATAATTTCCTCGAATAAATTAGTCTAGCGGTTATTCCCAAAAAAACACGTGGTTTATCATTCAAGATGGCGGCAAAGGAAGCTTTGAAGTAAGTCTAAAGGTTTGCTTCTTTTTTGCTGTTTTTTATTGCCTTTCTTATTACGTGCAGGCCTGTTGTACCTAGCCAGGATTATTATTGATATGTCGTTATTGTCTGTTGTTGTTATTTAGACTTGTTGCTACAGTCAATGAAGATTCAGATGTCGAGGTGGACGAACAGCTGTTGAGTTCCAGTGAAAATGTTAGTACCGCACAGTAGTGAATACCAGTCTTTGTAGACTTGAAATTTGACCTTAAGGTGTTGTTACACTAGGCAGGTTTTGTCGCAATTTTGTCGCCGCAACCGTTGTGAGAAGTAAAACAATGTCTCGTGCAACTTGTGCCACAAAATTTACAATGTATAGTTAAATATGTTTTTTTTCCTAAAGATATGCTTTTTCTAAAGGAAAGCGAGGGAGACGAAGATGCAAGGCATAGCAGTGTACTGAAGATAGTAGAAAATCTTGACAAAAAGTCATCTAAAAGGTAAAAAAAACTTTGGATTGCACTACAAATATCTTGTCACAAAGTGCATTAGTCAGTATGTGTTTGTTTGTCAGGAGTCAGGATGGCGTGGTGGTAAAATGCTTGCCTCTCAACTCTGAGGTCCAGATTTCATATCCCAGTCTCTCCATGCAGGCTGAGTTGGTTGGTTCTCTTTCTGACTCCAGTGGTTTTTCCAGTTCCTCCAGTTTTTGTACTTTGTGGTGGTGATTAGTGATGACAAGTTTGCTTTTTTGAAAAAGATTTTGATATACATTGTATTATAATTTTAAAAGGAAAAAGAGCCAAAGATCAGAGCCAAACCTTAAAGTATCTGAATTCCATCTAAGCACTGGAGGAGGTAAGTTTAATTTGTTTTATCTTTGCAGTTAAAAAGTATTCAAGGATCCAGGATTTTTTTGAGGGAGCTCTAAAACCTGCATTCAATAGGGAACAGGACATATGTGAGAATTTGTAGTAGCCTGCAGAAAAAGTAGAAAGTTGTCTGTGTGTAGTGTGTGTTGAACAAACAGTTTGTTCAAATGCAACGCAGGTTATCTGTGCATGGTCTACCTGTGAACATGCAATGGTGATTTTCAATATTGATCCTTCAATAAATACTGTATGGTTTAATGTAAGGAATTATAGTGACAGGTGATTGAGGTCCAAAATAAAAAAAGGAAAAACAACAAGCTGTGAAAGGAGGGGGGTCTGGGACCCCCTGGATCTGTCCTTGGTATATTTTTGTTAAGTATTTTATTTCATTTTTAATTCCATGAAATATACATTTTGGTTTTGCAGACAGTGAAAAGGTTGACATTAAAGACTTGATAGGATCACTGGAGAAAGAGGGCCAGTATGGGGGACTCAAGAAGAAACTGGTAATGAAAATGTTGAGGTTGACAACAATGACAATAGCAGTTACTGTAATGCTTTGTTAGAGAAATGGGCCTTTTGCACTAACAGGTCACGTGACCACAACCCCCTTAAATCAAGCACCAGTGTCAAAATGAACCCCAGAAACAAAAAGAGCATCTCAATATTAGTAAGAAGATGAAGTTTCAGCTTAAAATGTTTGACACAGGAGAAATGGCATGAAATATAAATTTGAATGTTTTCTAAGAGTTTTTATACCATTAAAATTGAGTACCGATGGAGAGATGAAAAAACTGTATATCATCACTTCCTAATATATCAGTATTATTAGCTGTGGGAAGTTAATCTTTACACTAAATATACTTTATGCGTTTTAATGTCTAGGAAAGCCTGGAGAAAAATGCAGCAACTCTTGATGTACCATTACACAAACCAGAAGCTGATAAAGTGAGTTAATGCAAGTGGATATCTACTTAAGATATTGTTCATACTTAGAATGTGTCCATTGTGAAATGAATACACATGGGAGGTTTCATAAGCACAGAAGAAATGTTAGAGTAGCAACAAGGTGTAGCTGAGTGAGACTTTAGTTACTTGAGTGCGTAAGCAACCTTCTAAACTAGATCCATCCATTTCATGATGGATGCATGATATAACCATGAACCATTTCTTTTATAGATGAAAATAGCATTTATATTTTTAAAAATATTGATGAGAAATTCTCAATACATGGGTCTGTGTGCTTCTTGATCACATCAGTATGCAGTCTATCATGAAATGAATGCACACTTGTGCACGCAATTAACCAATCACAGGGTGTGTTATATTGTGGCTATGTTATAATTTATATAATTATGAATCAATTTAGTTTTTCAGTGATATGTAGACGTTTTGTCCTATTGCTACTCCTTGAATTTGAACTTGGTTAGCTGTCAGTAGCTCATTTTGTTTTTTTCCACAGATCCAAAGAACTATTGCCTTTGAGGAGACATCCAAAGAAGTTGGCAAATGGCAGCCTATTGTTAAGAAAAACAGAGAGGTAAAGAATCAATGGGTACAGCAAGTTACAGTGAAACTGCTCTAACCAAGGGTACCTGAACAAATATTCTTCAAATATTCTTCAAAAGGGGAATCAAAACCACAGACTACAAATCATACAAATATCCATATTGAGTTCACACAGTATAGAAGACTGCAGTCACCTTTGTTGTCACATTTAAATGTGCTGTCACATATTAGCAACATGGCAATAAGATCTAACAGTGTCAGCCTCATAATATTGTTGTCTGGAAGAAACAGACTGTTCTCATCAAAACTACATTTTGAACACAGGGTTTGTGCTACTCGTTGAAAACATTGAAAAGCCCTGGAATTCAAAACCTATTTTCAAGTGCACTTGAAAAGCCCTTGAAAATAGCAAAGTTGCTGGATACTCCTGGAATTCTCCTTGAAATTGCTACAGTTCAAGTTGTCATTTCTAATCTTGCTCCAAGAACAGCTTAGGCCCAGGTCAAACGTTGAACTTTACATGAGCTGAACCTAATAACATCAAAGAAGACTGGCTTATTATCCATTGTTTTCAATGAGTTTGGCTCATGTGAAGTTTGATGTTTGACCTGGGCCTTAGTTTTGGTAACTCGTATGTTATTTTCCATCATCTAAAGTTGATGTTATCAAGCTTAAAATTTTTTTATGAAAGTCATAGTTAAAATAAAGTCATTAAAATGATGTGTGAGTTGTGCCTAAAAATTGTTAAGAAAGAAAAATCCCAAACAAAATTGGTCCTTGAAAATCATAATTTTGGGTCTTGAAAAGGCCTTGAAAAGTCCTTGAATATTGTGTTGGAGATGAAGCAGGAACCATGTAAACAGTAGTTACTTATCTTATAATAACAATAACATGAATTACTTTGAATTTTCAACAATATCCAAGTCTTGTTTCTCCATGATATTCTTTACTAGGCTGAGCATTTGTCATTTCCGCTGAATGCTTATAAACCTCCTGAGATCACCACCAAAACTTTAGCATTTACTTTCAAGGTAAGCAAAGCTAACAGAACTAATCAGCAGACATGTATAGTGCACAAGATCATTTCAACATTGTTACATGTAGCTGATAATATTTTTCTTGAACAGCCAAGAACACCATTAGAAGAAGAGATTGCAGCAGTATTGAATGGAAGTGCTCATCTAATGGAGAGGAAAAACAAAGAACTCACAGAAGAAGAAGAACAAGCACTTCTTACTATGGACCTTGAAGAGGTATGAATGACTATATGCTAAAAATGTGGAAGGCTGTATACAGACATGTCATGTATTTATTTTAAGGCAAAGGAAAGGAGAAGTGAGTTACAACGTCTTCGAGCTTTACAGTCATATTATGAGGAAAAATGCAGAAGGGCCAAAAAAATAAAAAGCAAGAAGTAAGATTTAAGTATAAACATGAAAAGTTTCATTGAAATCAGCTTTATATTTAAAGAGTTATTTTCATTTTTTGATTTGCTGGAAGTCTGAGTCAACCATATGACGTCATCAGTTGCCTAATTTGCATATCAGAAAAACAGTCATATCTCTGGAACAAAAAAAGTTATCAAGAAATGGTAAACACCATTCTACTTTACTAACAAAGCACTACTCAATGAAAGAAGAAAATTTTTCATGTCATGTACACTTTAGGTTTACCTACTAAATTACAGTTTTACTGAGTAATAAGTGTTTTGACATGGTATCACACTTCAGGTACCATAGAATCAAAAAGAAAGGAGAGCAGCGTACAGCCAGCAAACTGTCCATTGAAGAACTTCAACATAATGACCCACAAAAAGCAGTGGAAGAATTAGAAAAGATGGAAAGAATGAGAGCCAAGGTAATACAATGATATGTAATAAAAATCATTTTACACGAAGATGGAATCTGCAAACCAGGATGCAAGGTGACAGAGTTGTGAAGTGCTTACCATTTGCTGGATCCATGGGATGAGGAGGGTTATCCCTGGCTTGGGCACTTGAATAAAACTGAAAGCTTGTAACGGTTTTTTCACTTCCCTGATGATGGCTCTATGAGCTGAAAGCTTGGGATTTTTATCAAGAAAAATTCATTGTAAAAGAAGCATAAATAGAACTCAACAGACCAAACCATGTTGGGCATAATGTTTGCCCATTTCAGATCATGTGTCATTCTCTTGAGAACACAATTTTTTGTTTTTTGGTCATGTGTAAGAAAAACATTAATATGAATGAGCCTCAAACATGGAATTGTACTTTCAAGGGAATGACATGTGGTCTGAAATGGGTAAACATTTTGCTCAAGTTGACAAGGTCTATTTCCTCTTTAATTGAAACTCTCTTATATGTAGCGAATATTAGATGAAATTAGATGAAATTAGTAGGGTCAACCATCAACTGTCGCTCAGCTATCTTGTGAATGACTGAATTTGTGTTCATTTTATTTCTAGGAAAGACTTTCTCTAAAGCATCGCTGTACTTCTAAGTGGGCAAAGAATTTGCTAATCAAAGGACAAAAGAATCCAGAGGTAAACACTTTAACCAGATGATATTTACAAGAAGTTTATCATTTCTTTTCTGAACCATTTTCTGTTATGAATTGAAAAGCAACACTAAAAGGATTTGGTGATGAGCTATGAATTGCTCTACACTGTATTGAAACTTGTGTGTAATGTAGTTGGGTTTTGTACTTAGTATTTACAATGGTTTGTTACCTAAATATAAAGTATTTATTATTATTATTATTATTATTATTATTATTTCATTAAGTTTCTTCAACCACAGTTTATTTTGTTAGACTGAAGAAACAAGCTTAATGAAATGACAAAACCAACCAACAGGGAAATTTTAAATTATTATTATTTATTATTATTATTATTAATATTGTCATTATAATTTTTATTGTCATTATTGTTATTATTTGTTGTTGTTGCTGTTACTGTTATTGTTGCTGTTGCTGTTGTTGTCATTGTTATTTGTTGTTATTTGTTGTTGTTGTTGTGGTTGTTTGTGGTGGTTGTTGTTGTTGGTTGTTGTTTGTTATTGTTATTGCTATTGTTGTTACTGCTATTGCTATTGTTATTGTCACCTACTTTTGTGTGTATATGTGCAGGCTAAAAGAGCAATACAAGAACAGCTAGAACTCAGTAGAAAACTCACAGAGAAGCAGAAAGGAAACTCTGATAGTGAAAACGAAGAAGCAGCTCAAGAAGAGCAAGCTGAGGATGTTGATCCTTCAAGTACATTTGGATGTCTAAAGGCAGATGAGGATAACCCTTGGGGTTTAGATCCTGATGTTGATCAGAAAACAGCAACTGATTGTGGTGTACAATCCAATGGTAATGGTAAAGTTAAAGTATTATAGTTTTATTCTTGTATTTTTATAACTCAGTGAGACAGTGATGAAAGTGCAGGGGTCCTGAAATCAGCCATGACATGTGGGCTGTACTGACATGACAGCTGACAGCTTTGCACA
>JAAAQI020126616.1:0-14425 GCA_011800005.2 Stichodactyla mertensii
TAATCTAATTTGGTCAAATCCATATTTAAACAAAATGAAGCTGTTTGGTGCAATTTTGGAAGGATTTGAGTGAATTTGAAAAATCATCCCGAAAATCATCCCATCATATTAAAGTTAGTAAATTACTGTGTGATGTGTGTTACCATGGCCACCCACTTAATAGCCAATGTCAGACACTCATTACTGAGTGATAAATTGAAAGCATTAGAAGTAATATAGATTTTCCTTAAAACAATTTTCTCTGGACCCCTGACCTTTTATCTTGACAATTTAACACTTGTTCCATTTATACCATTTAAAAATTACAAAATTTTTTTTGAGGAGGGGGGGAGGGGTACTTTTTTCAAAAAGCCAACAACAGAAAAAACACCAGCCCCTCCAGCGATGTAATGCACCAATCAATGTTAAGCCCGAGGTGGGGGGACCTTGGGACAAGGTGGGAACTTTGATAGCATTTTTTTACCCCAGTAGGGGATGTGTAATTAGGTTTGAACATGACTCTTCCCTCGTGTGATGGTATTTGAATTTTTCTGAGGAATACTCGGTAACCATTTTTTACCATATTGTAGCATGTTGGCTTTTGTTGGATTCTGCTGCCATTGAAGGGGAGAACTCTAAAGTAGTATGCTGGGTTTTTTAAAATATATATCTGTAAAAACATGTAAAATGCCCATTCACTATATTTCAGATTTTCAGCTAGTCTTGAATGACTATAAATAGGAGTTTCTGTTATGGTATTATGACCACCAACAGCTAGTCATGTGTAAAATTCAAATTATGGCTGTTATGATATTGTTTTTACTGGCTTGTACTAGAAGCTAAGTAAAAGTTTTCTGTTTTGCCCTTTAGTTTACTTGAGTAGTAGTGGGAAAGTTTGCTTTCCGATTTTGTCCCGTGGTGTAGCTACAAATTTAAATCAAAGTCCCCACCTTGTCCTGAGGTCCTCTTCCCTCGCCAGCCCCTCTCATGCTTAACATTGATAGATGCATAATATTAAGGACTGTAAACAAGCGTGAAACAGAAACAGCTTAAAAGGTGCTGTTAAACTAGGCAATTTTCACAGCAACTTGCCTCGCATTTTGTTGCGAGACAAGTTGCACAAGACATTGCCTAGTGTAACATACCAAAAGTGTCTCGCAATTTTGTCTCCGCAACAGTTGCAAGAAGTAGAACTCGGCTAAACACTTTTGGTATGTTACACTAGGCAATGTCTTGTGCAACTTGTGCAACAAAATTGCGAGACAAGTTGCAAGGAAAATTGCCTAGTGTAACAGCACCTTAAGTCTAAGACACAAAATAATACAATGTAAGGGACTGTTCATTAAATATCTTTTGGGGAGGAAAAGTAGGAGGGGAAAGGCAAAAATTTCACAGTCCCCCATTCTACCAAAAACAATTTTCGAAGCCCCCCCCCCCATAAAAATTTAAACTCTCAGACATACCTTACTTGGTTCTTTCAACCCCCTTTTTTGTGAGAAAATTTTTCGAAGCCCCCCTTTTTTGTGAGAAAATTTTTCGAAGCCCCCCTACTTTTCCTCCAGCCCCCACCAAGGGATAATTAATGAACAGTCCCTAATGATAATATACAATAATACAATGGAATTAGTGTCTACTAACCTCTATAAATTAGACTAATAACTATTTCAGGGGGTAGGTGCCGTCACTCTACGTGTTTTTACCCTCTTAAATAATAATACTTCTAAAGTATTTGGCTGGTGTTAAAAATAATGGCTTAAGACTTACTTGCTTCTAAATGATCTAGTTTGTCATCTACAGTCCAACATGACACGCCGTGAGGAGGATCATCCGCTAACATTTTTAATTCTCGCTCCATTCGCAGACCTCTTTGCATTTTGCTTTTTTTCTAAAAAGAAACTTCTACTTCTAGACCGTACGTTCTAAACTAAAGCGAATCTCAACACTTTTTCGCGCCCAATTTTATGGATCGCCCAGTCCTTCTCTTTCTTTTTAGGAACGCCTGCTTGTTTCTGCACAACACAATCACACGGCTTGTTTGAGGCGGACAGAATCGTCCAGAACAATAGAAATTTGAACAAAATTCGCTCTGCTGAGAAGTTTACTCTCAAGTTGTCTGGTTTCCAAATCTAAGATTTGCTGATGTTTAATGCACAATATTTACTGTGTTTGGTGGCTGTTCCTGCTCTTCTATGGTCCACAAAACTAATTTAATATCAATTTTCTTTGTGTTGTTACTGTTTCTCTCCCCTCCCACGACCATGATCCTTAGCTTTTAAACAATAGATTGTTTTGACGTGACGTCATAGTGATATAGGTCAATTTGAATGGTGGATTCGACACTAAAATAATTATTATTTATTTTTACATCGTGGTATTTCAAAGCTGACTGATTATGGTTGCTGGAATGTAGCAAAATTTAATAAAGTAATATTTGCGTTTGATCAAAGAAATATTCATTCGATAAATATATTCATGTGTTAAAAACATTCATGTTTTGACTGTTCCTTAATTATCCCTTGGGGGGGCCGGAGGAAAAGTGGGGGGGCTTCGAAAAATTTTCTCACAAAAAAGGGGGGTTGAAAGAACCAAGTAAGGTATGTCAGAGTTTAATTTTTTTATGGGGGGGGGCGGGCAGGGGTTTCGAAAATTGTTTTTGATAGAATGAGAGGGCTGTGAATTTTTTCCCCTTCCCCTCCTACTTTTCCTCCAGCCCACCCCAAGGGATATTTAATGAACAGTCCCTTACAACTGGACTTTAGAAAATGCCAAAACTTAAGGTCAGTTCTTAAAACCTACGGCTAACTTTTACATAAATATGTTCTTTAATTATATGATATCTTGGTTCCACAAAAGTATACCACCGAAAACCTTTGTATACTAGGAGAAAATGAACATTTCTTTTCACACTCAGACTCTCTTGAATTCTTGGAAACGTGCTCAAATGCACGCATGCACAGACGTTTTTCTCTAGTGTCGATGGGGGAACATTTGATCAAGTTTTTTTTTTCGCGTTTGTATAGATCGAGGCCGTAGGGCGAGGTTCATACACACGAAAAAGGAACGAGACCAATATCTCTTTATCACGACCGAACAAGCTTGGTCAATAAATGGTTTATTATAGGCATGGCGAACAAAATTGTCGAAAAGTAGTCCGTAATACAGAGAGGTCCGGATGAAAAAATTCAGACCCAACAAACACTCATATTGTTCCATTTTCATCAGGACCGACTTGCATATAATAAGAACCTATAGCGCAGAATCCCAGGAGAAAGTATGGGGAGGGGGGTGGGGGGCGGGGTGCGGAGGTCAATTTAGGTGGGCCCAGTTTTAGACATTGAGACCTACCACTTTTTTCATCAGTCCTACAAAACACCAGAAGGCATCGACCTCACTGTCCATGATAAACAGCACAGGCGACAACAGATCACTCATTCCTTGCACGTAACCTAGACAACAGCACAAAACTTCAATTTTCGAGCTCTCGAAAATGATGCATGAAGGCGAGGCTCCGTGCGACATCGCGCTTGGTGGCGCCAACGTTACTAGAATAAGAGGGGTTATGAAGCCCATCGTTCTACCGTTTAGTTCACTTTTTCCAACCGTGACCGTGCACAAAACAAAAGCATTCCTACATAACATCCGACAATCAGCCAATGAAACGTTTGCGTCAGGTCAGTCAAACATAATAAATGAATGTAAAACAAAAGATCGTGCATGGTCAAAACCATACTCAACTTGCATGTTTGCTTCATTGTCAGTCTCTTCAAAGTTTGCCGAGCTTCATAACCATTCCCCTCTATTAACCTTGGTGGCTCGAAACGACCGACATTTCTTTGACTTTTTCTGTTGCTTAAAAGTTTATTTTTCGAGTGAACTGCGAACAAGTCATAGAGAAAATAGTGACAACAGAACAAGTCAGTCGTTTCAGGCCACATACTGGGATATCGCACGAACACCTCGCCTTCACGCATCATTTTCGAAAACTGGGGAATGGCCTGTTGCACGGGTGGAAACACGGTGCAATTTCCCCGTTGCAAACGTCGCAGAGAACATCGCATCGTGTGTCCGAGCCTTTACGGTATTAGAGAGCTTAAGCACCAGGCTTTTTTGAGTCACGCACGGCAAACGGAAGTGAATTTACAGGATTCCTGACGTCATGATGTTCGTAACGTCAGGTCACTGACCTGAAAACTATAGCTTTCCCGTCCGTGTTGAAAGTGTAAAACGTGAAAGATGTTAAGTCGCCGTTTCCTTTCCTTTTCTCGTCTGTATTCCGAATTTTTCGATTGTGTATAATTTTACACAAAGAATATTGTTTTAAACTTGATAACTTTTCATTTTAGATCGTCAAAATAGCAAAAAAATGTCTTTTGTAATTTGTAAACAAACAGAACTAACAGGCGTCACACGTCCGTGCTGCGCACAGGCTTCGGCTTAAACCACAAAATTCGCGCCAAAAGCGGCGTTCTCGATCCAGTCTTCTTCGGTATTCTGACTTCAAAAACGCCTGGTGCTTAAGCTCTCTATTGATTCCTTACCCAAATCAAAGTTATACATGCAGTAAGTCATCAGTATGTTTTTCAGCGTTGTTACATTTTTGTTATTGGGTTCTTCTACATAATACGGGTGTAGACGGTCTGTTCTCGTTACATCTTTTTCTGGAAGAAAATTGAGGATAAGGATAATCAAGGACCTAATTGGGAAGACAATCTATTGTCATTATTTATAGGGGAAGGGGATATGTTCTTTTCAGCCTCCGCTCTACCCAGAGGAAATCTACTCTGAGGCAGTCCTTTTACTTACCAACAAGCTGTTTTCTTTCTCTAAATTCTGAAAAATGCTTCTCCTGTTTGGTGGATATAGTTTGCCATTGTAATCTCATTGTTCTGTACTCCTCTCTATGATATATAAAAAAGATTAAAAAGAAAGAAAAAACAAACAAAGGAAGGAAGGAAGGGAAGGAAGGGAAGAAGGAAGGGAAGGAAGGGAAGGAAGGGAAGAAGGAAGGGAAGGAAAGGAAGGAAGGGAAGAAGGAATGGAAGGAAGGGAAAGAAGGGAAGAAGGAAGGGAAGGAGGAAGGGAAGGAAGGAAGGGAGCGAGCGAGCGAGCGAGCGAGCGAGCAAGCAAGCAAGCAAGCAATAAAGGATTATAATAGAGAGATTTCCTATACAGGGATCGAAAACCCAAGATAATGAGTCCAGAGTCTAACATCACGAATCCAGGACTCAGCTCTAGAAATCCGCAATCCTCCATTCAGATCCCACCATTCCTTTTATCTGATAACACATAACAAGTCGGTACGTACTCTTTGGCCTTCTGGAGAGCAAATCTCGACTGGAACGTGCATCCATACTTGAAGTAACCTAACAAATATTTCCAGACAACTTTCCTGAGAGGTTTATCAATCCCCTGGAAAACGCAAAGAAAACACTGAGATGCCATTATATCTGAACGATATCTATATGTGCACTCATTATGCGACCAACACTGTAATCATACTGCGCTAAATCTGAGGATCTACACAGATATTTCGGATTACAGACGGGAGGACTCCAATGTAAAACGGCCAGAGGTGCTCGACGTACTTTCTAAGGGTTTAAATCAATAGTTGGGTACGGCTTAGGGTGTTAAAAGTCAAACGACCAACAAAAGAGTTAGCCAGTAGCTTTTAGGGCGCATAATAATGACATGTGCACTGCTTTTCTTCCGGGGGATAAAGACGGTACAGAAATTAAGAAACACCACTAAAAACTTTACAGGAATCTGAAAATAAAGGATTTAAGAAAAACGAGAAAAAGAAAAACGAGAAACGAATACCAATATTCACTTACTCCTCTAAATATTTTGTCATGAAGTTTTTTAATGTTGATTACTCGCCCATTAACGTCCAACATTGACTTCCATAATTCTTCAGTCAAAGGATCTTCACGTCTGACCTCAGGAACTTCGCCAAGGCAACGCTAAACATAAGTCAACTCAATCATAATCATAATCATTTTTCGAATGAGCGGGAAACGATACAACACTAAAGCCGTTGACGTACTGTAGTTGTCCGTACTTTACAGTAACCGTGACTACGCGTTGTAATTGGAGGATTTCAGTGTTACTGGATACCCCACACCGTGTACGTGCCGTAAGTCAGTACCGTTTGTTTCCCACTCATACGATAACCGCTCTATTTTTGCTATCTATTTGGGTGACATAGTAGGGACCCAAGTATAGGTGGCACATTATGAGCTTTAACAACAATTTTCTTGAAAATATTGCTCTCCTATACAAACAATCCCCATTACACTCTCAAAAAAAAAAAGGCTGTGGCCTACCCTATGAGGAATAGCTCCCTCCGAGGTACAAACAGCTTCTCCTAAGTCTTCAAATTCTGCATCTTTTTGGGGTGTATTGGTACTGATCACCAAGGGATCATCCATCTCTGGGGTCTGTCCTGCGTGAATGACGTCCATCGTATCTCTAAAATACCTAGTCACTTTAGAAAGCGCATCCATTCCATCATAATAGGCGGCATTGATAAAATTCTAGGGAAAAAGGAAAAGAAATGAATGAATGAATGAAATGAATGAACCCACACCATGCTTTGTACAATTAGTTGCTCCCTCAGCTGGTAACTAAGAGGTAGATCTACTTACAGAGAGATAAGATGTTTGCTGTGCTCCATCTGAAAATAATTGCAGCTGATTTAAAGACATGCGTAAAGCTTTATTCTGATCCTCATCCACTAAAAACAGTTTGTGATTTGTACTTGACCTGCATTAAAAAAAATGATTGTCAATATAAATGCAGTGGGAATAAAGAATGATGTAGTGGTTGCACCCATGCCTCTCTCCCCTGGGGTATCAGGTTAGATTCCTGGCCTTGGCATTTCATGTGAATAGAGCTTGTTGGGTCTTTTCCTTGATTCAAGGGTTTTCCTCCCTCCGTAAAAGTCTAATAACCATATGTGAGTTAGCCGTGAACTGACTTAGATCAGCCCAGAGGTTGTTTCAAATGTTCCACATTTAATTATCAGTAGTTTTATACGTAGTACTTAGTTTTATAAATAAGTCCATAAATTCACATCAGATTCCCTCTTGGGCATTATTTGTACATACTTAGTTATCCAGATATATCTCTGTAAGTTCCCAATGAGATTCATGATTCCACCAGAATGAAAGTGTAAAGCTGGTAATGTGGTTGAGTCCTTTAAGATAAATACGATATAAGACCATGCTAGCCTTGGATCAGAGCGACGGATTGAATGGAGCTTCTTGATGTCAAAATGAATGGCATATTTGGACTTCTTTGGACAATTCTCTTCATCTATGTCAAACAAATAAATTGTCACATACTGATAAGAATCAACTTTAGACCTTGTATGATATTACAATAGGCCTTATGCACTAACAGGTCACATGAACGCAACCCCCTTAAATCAAGCACCAGTGTCAAAATGAACTCCAGAAATGGAAAGAGCATCTCAATATTTAGTAAGGTGAAGTTTTAGCTCAAACTGTTTGACACAGGAAAAATGGCATGAAATATGAAATTAAAAATTTTATTAGGATTTGTATAGGAAAACGTGTTGGATGGCAAGCTCTTACCATCCAGCCCATTTTTCCACTCAAATTCTTAGAAAACATCAGATAATTCATGCCATTTTTCCTGTGTCAAACATTTTGAGCTGAAACTTCACCTTCTTACTGATATTGAGATGCTCTTTCCATTTCTAGAGTTCATTTTGACACTTGTGCTTGATTTAAGGGGGTTGTGGTCATGTGACCTGTTAGTCCATAAGGCCTATTGCAGTAAGCACATTGAAATTTTGTGAGCTCTACTGAGGACTAGCCATAAAGAAAAGGGGAGTGAGTGGGCCTGTAAAAAAGAGATTGGGCCACAATTCTTCAGCTTGTAAATAAGGGTGGGTCTCTGGGGGGGGGCTTGATGGATGGTTTTGAAAATGACCCTAAAAGGTACGCATTAATAATTAACTAAGATGCTGATTTCAGACCCTAAAAGGTATGACCACATTTAATCATTTTTTATGACCTTTGATATTTTTCAAAATGAGCAAATCTGACCCTAAAAGGTATGGAGTCAGCCGGGAGTCAGCTGGAGACCCTAAAAGGTACACAAGGGTCTCATTTTTGACCCTAAAAGGTCCGTCAAGACTACCTACCCACTTTTCAAGGGTGTGCCCCCCCCCTGGGGTGGGTCAAGAGAAAATGAGCACTAGTCCAGGGTAGTTATCAATTTTTGTACCAGTGTTTAAGGGGTGGGGCATGTTAAACCAACACTAAGAAAAGGGATGGGCCACTTAAATAACTACCTTCATAAATTTTATTTCACCAACCAACCATCTCCCTTCTTTTATGAACAGTCCTTGAAGGGCAAGAGCAAGATTTGCAGATGAAATTTCCAGAAAACTTTTCCATAGAACTTGGTAACAACGTCTAGCCAATTTTATGTAATGTCACAAGGGAAGCTGCTATGTGTGACATCCCCCTAAAAATCTAGTTGCAAGCAACATTGCAGGGAATGGTACATTGTGTCCAGGCCTTAAGTCTTCACAAATGCCATATGCAAATCCAGGTGATTTCGCTACCAAGCATGCAAAGGATTATTTGTCAAAGCAAACAGTTCCTAATACCAGGTTCAATATTGGCACAATATCTCAACCAATCCATTAGAATGACAAATAAACCTCGAAAACAAAACATAAATCTCAGATTATGATAAAACTTCTACTTTCTTTTGTAAAATTCCATCTTGAAAGATACCATTTTTAAATTCATAATGGAACTTTTTACGATGCGACAAAAATGATTCTGATTGGCTAAAACTAACTGGAAGTGCGTGGCGTGCAAGATCACCTGTATGCTAATAACCAACTCAACCAATAAGTTCCACAGCATTAAAATTAACATATTTAATGTTAACCTTTTTGTTTATTCTGTGTAATCAGATTCCATTCAGAGTAATCACTACTTTGCAATTCATAATCATCATCTCCAAACTCACAAGGTGACCAATCAACAAATGTACTGTTTTCCTAAGACAAAGTAAAAATAATGGCAATATCAATCAAAAATAACTTTTAGAAAAATTATGAAACTTTTAATAGACATGTGTCAGCAAGAATTGTGGTAGCAACCACTCAAGTATCTATATGCCTATATGCTTGCTAGAGCAGTGGGCATTTTTCATTCTGTCAACTATTTTGCAAGATGGAAAATGTTGGGGGAGGGGGGTGTGGGCTCACTGGCCCCTCCCTTACTGTGAAAATCGTTGTATCGCGACCCGTTTAATTGCAAATATGGTTGGATTTTTGTGTTTTCTGAGCCATCAATTATCTTTGGGGGCAGGAGTTATGTGAATCCATGAAAATCATTGGTTGATTTTAATAACCTCCACCCCAAATGATGATTGACGGCTCAGAAGAGCACAAAAATTCAAACATATTTACGATAATGCTGGTCACGCTACAACGATTTTTGCAGTAAGCTACAGCCTATTTGAACAATACTTTCATTTACAATACTATGCAAATACTGTAACACTTCATGGCTGCAAATGGTAATGCCATACCATGTAATAAAAAAGTGAAAAAACTATTGGAAGTCGAATGGATAAATAAGTTTATCAAATAGTGAAAGTTTGCTTTACAGCCTTAAGTGTTGAGCTCATCACATTTACAGAAAAAGAAGAAAATAATAAGTTGTACAAAAATAATTCAAGTATAACGTATTAGATTAATAGTAGCGTTATAATGCAATAAGTCTCAAAACAAACTTACAACAGCTCATAACAACGAACTTTTAAAGCAGTAATTACAATGTACTTGGACATAAGACAAAAGATCAACATTAATATTCAGTAACTGATGTTTTTAATAACTAACTTGAATGAGAAAATGATTAAGAACTAAAAACATGACAAGTTTCAAACCTTTTCTATTAAGCTCACCCTTCCAGGGATGATGTTGGCACTGTGAGTTGTGGTAGGAACAGCAGTATGAACGAAAACACCATCTTGACTGTACACTACCTATATACATCATAAAATATACGAGAAAATAGTCGTTCTGATACCTTTACATGCTTTACTAACTACAGGTAACTAGAATAATGTTTTATCTTGCTTAATCATGGAAATATTTCGCAAAAATGCTCATCATTTCATTTTTAATTCGCTCAGGATCACCTTTTCTTTCGTTTCTGTTGAACCTCTCGATGCGGCAGCCATTTTGTTTTTGAATGTTTTGCGTTACGTCACGACTTTATAAAAAGACTGGTTCCAAAAGCATGACGTCACTCAAACATGACGTTATAACTATTTTTGGAAATCATCACTAAAACGCTTTAGATTAAAGTGATTTATTTTTCAGATTAGAAAATTGATTCTTGTTTTGAAAACTGAGATATTTGAAGATAGTTTGGAATGTATAACAGATTTCTTTTTTACAGACACCACAGGTAACCCAGCTAAGGAATTATGAAAAACTGCTTATACTAGCTAAATGCTTTTGTGTAAAAATTCACCCAAATGCAATAAATGATGCTTAGAGTAAGGTTAGGTTTAAACAGAACTAAAATGAAAATGTATGAGGCGTATCATAGTCATGTGAGGCCCGTACGCCCACGCTCAATCCAAAGTCTAGGTCAGCAGCTGATAATAATAAAATGACGTCATCGAGCGCGATGTGGCCTGGGGAGGAGTCCGCCATTTTGGCTTGATTTCCACCTGACAAAAATTATTAGCAGGAAAGAAAAACCACGAATGTAGAAGATCGTCTTTAGCTGAAGAACCAAATGATAATACTGAGATAAAGAGAAAGGAACTAAGATGAACTTGGATCAAATTTTAAGGGATAAGCTGCGAATGGTAGGTTAATATTGAGCAACATTTTTAGGACGAGTGTCCTAATTCTCAGAAATTCTGATTTTTGTATTTATTCCTAACAATAAAATAGTTTGTGAGTTCGATCTCTTGAGTTCCTTTCTGGTTGCTTGATTGTGACGGTCACTTTGAGTTGAATCTTAGAATTCTTTGCTCTCAATTCAAAATGCAAGCTATAATGCATTTTGTTTTTATCAAGTAATTTATGTACATCATTCCGTGTTATCATAGCTCTGTAAATTGTTGACTATAAGCGAATTGTATGATTTGTATTTTATGGGCATGGCTTATTAGAGAAGGATGATATATAGTGGATTCAGTGTTTATTCTAAACTGCTACACATATCTGGGTCTATATATTCCATGTTAAGTTTTTAAATTGACATTTATTTATAATAAGTGTTCATTTTGTGTTACCAAGGTATGTAGTGTTTGATTTGATGATATTGTTTAAGCAATTTTTTGCATCAAATTAATTTATATCAATTTTTTTAGTACCCACATCATGAATTATGTAAAAGACAGATTTTAGCAGCAATAGCAGTTTACAAAGATCTTAGACCATCAACGGAAAAATTTGGTAAGCTATATGAAATTATATATTTATTGAACAATTAGACTACAAGCTTGAGTTTTCAGCAGAAAAATAGAGATAGATAAATAGTCAACAAGGTGTGCAGAACTGATTTGACTATTTGACTTATAGAAAATGAGAATGAGTAGTCAGACTAATTGTTTTAGTAGAAACCCACTAGTATACTACCTTCAAAATCATACCAATATTGATTGATTTTAATGTTTTTTTAGTTTTATAAAATGCAAATTTCCTAATAACCATATTTTATTATACATACTTAAACTAAAACTTGAGTTTTTATTATGAATTAGGTTTCAATTTTGTGTTTAAACTAAATATTCAAGTGTAAATTTTAAAAAATTCTTGCAGGTACTGATGGGCTACATTATTTAAACTAATGAACATGGGTGTATCATCATTAATGTATTGACGAAATTATTTGATTTGACCTTTCTGTAAATTTCTAGTTCATAATGATGGGAGGCAAACTGAGCTATTCATTCTTGAGGGGACAATTCCTGTCAACTTTAGAGGTAAGTTGCATTATTAGAGCAGTTCTCATGATTTGGTAACATATGGCACTGCTATGATGTGTGGTAAGGTGAGATGCAAGAGGCAAGTGTGCTACAGCTGAACTTAACCATGTACTGATAAAGTCATTAAGATTTTGAGTGATAAATTACTGGAAAAACATTGGCATATCCATATAAAGTAAGTTGTGGTGTATCACTGTGGCCCAGACTCTATTGGACTTGAGGTTTGTGGAGTGGGAGGAGGAAAGGAGAGCCTGCAGGCAACCCCATGGTTTTTTCATTACCACTTACTCAGAGATATCAAATTACCTCAGCCAATCACAGCTCACCGAATATGAAACCTTAGCCATTAACTGTCAAATTCAACATTCAAAACAACAAAATTAGTGGATCGATCATTTGGCATTTATGTTTTCAACTCCCAAAAAATCAGGCAAGAAAAGACCTAAATCGAAAGACAAATGTTTCTATGATTTTTGTAGAATATGTAAAACCATTCTTAAGATAATAGATGAGTTACAAATTGTATGTACATGTACTATCTGTAGTCCTTTGGTTATGAAGTTATTCCCACTACCTTTGACCTTTTTGGCCTCTTGTTACAGCTTCTGTAAAGCATTATCAACCGAACATTGCCAAACGAATGTTCCAACAATTTATGAAACCGTTGGAATGTTTGTTTGCTTGTTTGGTTGATGATGGTTTGTCCTAGTGGCCTTGTTTTAGATTAATGTCTTTTATGCTTGTAAAGGCTTGATATATGCAGCTCCTAAATCTGTTTGGTAGAATAGCCAACACATCTCTGCCTAGCAATAGTTCTTGTACTTCTTCTTCTTCCTTTTTTAAATGGTTGTAAAATGAATGAAAGTATATCTATGTTGTGTGACGCCATTTTGAATTGTGATTGGTCTATTTTTCTATTAATCAAGTAGTAATACTCTGTCAATCATAAGTATTGACCAATAGAAATGCACAGCCTCTGAAGGCTGTAGGTAATGAAAAAACCATGGGGTTGCTTGCAGATTCTCTTTTACCCTTCCCACTCCCCTCCCCTCCCCCGTCTCAAGCCCCCACGTCGTATGGAGCCTGGCCATGCAGGCTACATGTATATCACTGGTATACTCTGGGTATAATGGTTACATATTCCAACAATGGAAGTACTAACTTAAACAGTCCAACGATTGAGATCTTCCAAAGTAACAAGAATGTACCCAATTTGCCAACATTGGTATTTCATTTTTATTAATGAAATAAGTATATGTGCCATGAACTATATTAGAATCTTAATATTACATCCCTTATATTTAAAGAAGTCTGTAATAGGTAATAGGCTGATCACTAATTCTTTTATGACAGGTACAACCTACAACATCCCAATATGTATTTTTCTCCAAGAGTCACACCCATTCATTCCACCAATGATATACGTCCGTCCTACTGTGGGAATGGCTATTAAGGTGTCCAAACATGTTGATAACTCAGGACGAGTGTTTCTGCCATATTTATCAGAATGGAATCATGTGAGTTATCTACAGTGCATTTCACATAATGTTTGACGAGTGAGTTCCAAAGTTTGTTCTGAAGTTCTGAAGTTCAAGTTGTACTTTGGAAGTTCACAACAAACTTTGTTGGTGAACTTTGAACCTATTTCCAACAGAAGTTCAGTAATTTCAGTTAGATATTCAGTCTTTTTTTGTAAATTCTACTTGTTTTTCTCCTTCAAGCCATCCTTAGCCAAAGCACTGCGCTTCTTTGGTGGAACAGCTCATTCAGTGTAAACTTGGAAGTTGATTTTGATGAATTAGAATAGAACTTCTGCAGGAAATAAGCTCAAAGTTCACTAACAAAGTTCATTGTGAACTTCCAAAGTATGACTTAAACTTTGGAACTTCACAACAAACTTTGAACTCACTCATCAAAAGTTATATGAAACACACACAATGTTGTACTGTTAAATCTGGTTATCAACAGCATGACTAAAATCAAAAAATACATAATTTACATTTCAGTGCTTACAAGTTAACATTTTTGGCATCTGACTTTTTCAGACAACTTCCTTTTCACACAAGTTGTTTTGCACAAAAAAACCCAAACAAAACTGACTTTGCACAAATTCAAGTATGATTCGCACAAAAAATGTTGTTGCTTTAAAATAGTGCTAAACATCCCAGGAGAGGAAAGTAATATCCAGGGCATCTGTTTAACACATGTATATGTTAAAACATGCAAAGTTGAACTGTGTACATTGGTTTATGGATGTGCTTTCACCAAACTTCTAGTTCCCTTGCAATGTTTGTTTTAGCCAATGAAATTGCTTGTTTGTTTAATGTAGATCCATTGATTGATTGTTTCTTGATCACATTTTATCAGTAAAGCCTGGTTCTCACTAGCGACATAAGCATAAGCATAAGCAACATACGCAGACTCAGTACTGCATTTATCACCG
>JAAAQI020126627.1:0-14424 GCA_011800005.2 Stichodactyla mertensii
GTGACGTATACTCAAGCCATGAAAAATCAACTCGATGGGTTACCATTTTTTCTAAAGTATGGTGCTCCGCTATTACAACAAACTACATCATTCGGCTTACAATATATATATATACACACACACACACACACACACACACACATATACATGTGTTTAGAGAATCAAATACGAGACATCAAGTTTCCGTTACTCGGAGTTTCACGCTTACGTGATCATCAGACGGATTTTACTGTATGTATGTATATACAAATTTGCAGCTAGTTACTACGTCTCAGATGTCAGATTCAGATCGTCGACCGCGAACGTTTTTTGAACCACGGCACACGAGGGCCAAAATTTGGAAATTAACCAGCCAGCCAGCCAAGGGCTTAAGAGATAAAGTTTGAATTTTTGTGATATAATATCTAGAATGCGGCACATAGATTTACCGGATCTCGATTAAGACAACAAAAGAAAATTTAAAAGATTTAGAAACATGAACATGAATTTTTCTCATTGATAATATATGCACAGATACCACGCGATGTCTCCCGCAACTTACGACATTGTTTTGGAAACTGTTATACCAATCGTAACAGTTTTGTCCACTACTGGATTATTCATTTATCTGTACATGCAGTTGGAAATTGCGAAATCGTTTTCTGAGTAGATGTTCGAATCTCCAAACATCATTAAACAAATGTGACTTCCTTACAGGGGAAAAAGCTATTTTGTACAATTACTTAATATAGTATCGAGCGGTGTGATAATATTTAAATGCTTTTTTGAGGATTACAAAATAGGCCTAAAACTGTCACCAATTTACCAAAAAAACAATCGCTTGGCCTTTGAGTATAAGTGGTAGAATTATGAGATTCAAATGGATACTTTTTAGATCCTGGATACCGAGAAAAGAGGACGTTAAAGGCAATGTTGAATGACGGAACTAAAACAGCGATGATGTTTCAATTTTAAAGACTGGTATGCATGTATATTCAAATTCCAGTTTTTTCGAGTGCTATTTTTAGAGCCGCTTAGATCAGTGAATTAAATACAGTTTTCTTTCGACTTCAAAGTCATTTTTTTCCTTTCCCCTCTTTTAATTTTCTGCCGAACTAAGATAAAAAAGTTTGGAGGCATCGCGCACACAAAACCAAAGCTATTAAACCAAAGATACAGGGACGGAAGAATGCTAGAACTAGTAAGTATCTCAACGATGTATCTGGGCCTAAAATTTCACATGTGATCATATCATCAGGAATAGCGTGTGTTAGAACCGGGCAACGAAATGATAACACAATCTGAAAATTTTGGGTTAATAAAGGGGAAGAACCGCTAACTCAGTAAAGCTATTCGTCGGCTTCCGTTTAACTTCAAAGTTCCTTTGATAAATTCAACAGAAAGTGCTATTTTTTACTCTTGTTTTTGGCCTCGTTAATTTTCGGGATTTTTTTCTTACGAAAGTACAAGCGTCAATTTTTAGATTCAATTTTAACGTTTGTCTTTAGGCATATCTAAAACTGTTTTGACTAGGAAGTCGGAGCAGTCGGCTTAGTTTTCACTTTCAGCCTACTAAACACGTGTACGTCGATTATTTTCAATTGTACAGCTATTTATCAAGTAAAGAAAGAAAGAAAGAAAGAAAGAAAGAGAGAGAGGGCGGAAATAAAAATAAGGAGTGTCTTTCCCCTTCGCCTCTCTCCCACTCTCTCGCAGCCGAGAAATCTAGTTTTTTCACACCATTTCAGTCGAATGCTGGTAATAGGCGAGGGGAATCTTTAAAATGCAGAATTTGAGAATAACTGTTCAAAGAACGTCAGCCGAAGGGCTGGCTCGACCACATGCAGGCCCGCGAACAATAGACATAGCAATTATCATTTTATCTGAGCTTTTTTGGAGTATAACTTGATATGTATCAAATGAATAGCGATAACTTGTTTTCCGCTGCATGGTAAGGGGATAATTACTAACTGTAATCATAAAATGTTTGAGTGGGTGCTTCTCGTAACTCAGCTGATTGACCTTTATTTTTGTCATTGGGCCGTCTGCGTTAAAAACAATGATATTATGATATTACCATTCAAGCGATGCCAAATTGCGGAGTGAACGGAAATAGAAATAATATAATTCCACTGCACCATTTATATTCAACTTTTCAACTCGGTAACTGGATTGTAGTTCCGGGCTTAGAAACTAAATCCAGTGGATACATTATCCCAACTATCAAATTCAACGTGTTCATTAAAAATCTTCTACCATCAACAAACAAGCCGGTTTTTGTACTGATTAACTTGTATTCATACTGACAGTGGAAAAAGTTATCAACAATTGAGATACAACATTTGCAAAAACCAGGTAAGTAAGTAAGTAAGTAAGTAAGTAAGTAAGTAAGTAAGTAAGTAAGTAAGTAAGTAAGGCTTATATATGTAATACAAACATAAAACTAATAAATATATATTAACTCAATTACAACAACAACAATAATTGAAGTGCCCCTAACGTCTACTACCATATTTTTAAAATCCATTCTCTACAACGTTTCTGGTAATACTGTTCATTTTTCTTGGTTATGCAGCCACATATTTCCAAATAAAAAAGGATTAAACATCTAGAAATGCAAATAAGATTATGTCAAAGGGTGTTAATTATAAATACAAAACTTACAGACTAAAGGAAATTAAAGATGATATTTCATGTCCTCAGTTGGCCGCGACTTTGTGGGATTTTGACTCGGCTTTTTCTAAACAGCGCCTTCTGTAGATTAGAGATTACTCTCTAGAAAAACACCCAGATGACGTCTCAATTTACATATCAAGATCTTTAATTCCTTATAGCTCAGAAATGGCTCATCCATTACCAGCAAAATTAAATTGCACATAGTATCAAAAACTTCATGAAGAATGGATTTTCAAAAAATGGTCGTAGGTATTCGAAGCACTTTAGTTAAATTATATTAGAAATTCGAAAATTATTAGTTTAATTTCTTAAGTTCTATAAGCAAAGAGGCACGCACCTATTGATAATTAAAAACATTTCTTGAACCCGGTTTTCTGTATTGCTGTATAATAGATGTGCTGGATTCGATTTCACCCTATCCCATAGCCTATAGTGTCTAATTAACCATGAAACTGTCGTCTGGTTTGATGAACTCGGCAATAAAAGAGAGCGTGACCTCAGCCCCTAAATGAAAAATCCTTCTAAAATCGTTCAAATCTCCACCATATTGAAAGTGATCTGGCAGAGAACAGTTAATTGACTTGAAACTCTCATGGTATAACCGCACTCTTAAGACGTCATTATTAAAAATTATGATCCATCAAAGTTAAACAGAATAATACATGTTAGCTTAAACTATGATACAAATCTATCTTCTCAGGTTGACAAATATTTTTCTCGTTCACTATTCGCTCGCTAGTTCATCATATATTCCATTAAAACTTCACTTGGTATCTCCGCACTGTCGTGTAACCTCCTCCTGCCCTACTCGAATTTAGTATCCCGCGATTCGGTTAATTTAATCGTCATTAGAAACTGCATGGGGCGTGGTGCATAAAATAAGACAATTCTGGGGGGCTTTGACATGAATCTGAGTTGAGCGCCGTCTGATCTTCGGTGGTGTTAAAATATTCTAAGGTACATATCTCCGTATTTTGCAACGAATTTTTTTGAATGGTATAAGAACCAGCTCAATAGGTTAAAACGAGCGCTCGCTACAAAAGTAATTATAGCGCAATCATGATACTGATGTATCTAGCACTGTTCGACTAGCATGTGTACACAGGCAGCCCAATTTTTATTTTTGGCTTTTAGCGAGTTATATGGATATTCTGACGAACAACTGATTCAGCGGTGATTCATTTAAACACAATAAACGAATATCAAAACATCTCATTAGCTCATCAAGTAGTACCTCTGTTTCTCTTCTCAACTTGAGAATCGAATCGAGAAGCTCTGGGGACGAGCGCCAGAAATCTAGCATAAAAAAAATTGAATTCCCACAACAGATCTTTTACCGGTGCCAATCCGCTGACCAAAAAAGCGCTAACTTGAATTGTGGAGCATGCGCACTGATTTAGCTCAATGAAAGTCGCTTCATATTCAAAAGATAAGATGGAACAACAACAACAGGCATTTTAAACAAAAGGCGCTTTTTACTTGGAAGCTAATCAGATTCGCACGATCATACTTAACACATGAGCACAGAACACATGTTACGATTAATCAAGCATTGCAACCACAGGTCGCACGGTGAGCCTATACATTTACAAGGACTGGACGCAACGATTTCTCATTTGTATTACACGAGGAAAAGATTGACATCAAATTAAAACAATTCTGAAACGTTTTTTCCCCCCCGATCACTGTCACTTTAACATTGATTAAAAATAAATAAATAAACTAATTAAATTTAATTAAATTTTAAAAAATGTTTTTTTTACGATGAAGGATCGTATAAAAATGGACTGCGTGATAAAATGAATGCTGTTGTTATATCACTTTTCGGTACATTAACTCAGTTTTCCATGCACTGAGTTCCTTGTTCCTGTCGCTTTTCAACCTGTGTTATTTAACAAAGCCTCCAGGACATTAATCGGATTAAAAAGGATAAAAGGAAGGCTCCGAAATATGCACGTAAAATCCTACGGAGGTTAGGGGTGTAAACTCCTAAAATTCGAGAGACTACTATCACATCCAGAGTTACTGAAAATAACCTGACCTCAGGGATATGAAAAACAGCCAGCGACCTTAAATACTATTATGCTTGTTGCCGTGGGCTTTAACGACGCGGCGGCCATGTTTATTCCTACGAGAATGAAAATCTTTATGCCCGGGCAAACTCGAATGCGAGGCCAAGCGGGAAAAAGTATTGTTTCAGCCAACATGATCGAAGCGTGATTAAAGCCCATGGGTACTGACCTTGGTAAGTCATACCGACGGCTAATCTTAAGAGGATGCGAAACATGTTCGTGGCTACCCTCAGACAAATTGACTTGTAATAGGCTTAAGATTACAATCATTCCGGCAGACTGCACGGTCAAGGAGGAGGGAGGGGGTGGGGGTTACACCCCATGCTGATTCCTATTCGAGTTTTTCTTCTGAATAGCTATGTTAAGGAAATCGTGATTATATTATGAGGTTAAACCTTCGTGTTGAAACGTTTCCGGGTTACAAATATTTGACCTATGAGTCGAAAATGATCCGAAGCAGACAGCGGTTAAAACCGAAAGAGCAAGTGTTTTTGCTCAAGACTTTCCAATTAACTCAGAGCCCGAATGGGCTACAAGTCAATAGCTCAAGAGGTGCAGTCGACTGAGCTATTGATTCTTAGCCCAATGAGGGCGAGAGTTCTAATTGTTTTAGTATAAACAAACTACTCGGACAGTGATAGAAAATAAACAAAACCTCGAAAATTTGGCGAATGACCTCGGCAAAACGCGAGGCAAACGCCATTACGTTTGATTTGCTTTTTGCTACTGGTGGGCTATCACTAATAGACCTGTAGTAGCGTAGCTAATTATAATGCAGGATTTGTGATGTCCGCTAGTTTCTTTATACAAATAATCATTAGTTTGTCAAAATAAGAAATCGTCTTTACAAGTTGCACATAAAGGGCACTTTTAGTTTTATGAGTTTTCTTCAATTAAGATAACGACTTCACGCACGCAAGCGTAATCCAAAAGCTGAATGAGTAAAGGAGATTCACCACTTCTAGTCCAAGTCCACTTGTTATTGGCCATTTTTATACTATAGACACACAACGCGCCCGGACGAAGTTAGGTAAAAAAATCTAATGCGTCTTAGTACGCGTTCCCAATTTCGTTTCGTACAAAGACGAGCAGAAGACGCATAGGAAGTTCTTCAAGTTGCTCGTCTTTCAGGACGCATAATATCAAATTGTGCATCTGGACGCCTTATTCCTCTTCTGCCTGTCTTTCTAGCTACGAGACGAACTTGGAGACACATAAAAAGGCGCACTAGATTGTTTTTGGCCCAACTTCGTCCGGACGCGTTGTCTCTCTAGTATATAAAAACGGCCGTTATCAGTATTAATACCTTTACCAATCGTCCGTCATTTCACCGTTTTATCCACGACCCAGCCACTAAATACTACAAGCATATGTTATATATACTGGCCGCACGATTGTCAGCCAAAGGTATGCAACCTAAAACCACCTTTGCGCATGCGAGTTATCTTTGCATTGTCTGCATATTATCGGAACAAAATCTGCTTATTAGCGTTAATATAAACATGCTCTCGAGCGAGCCAATTGATTCAACTTCTAATGGGTATTAAGGTAATTGGTTTAAACGATAGATAGCAAAAGAGTTCAGCCGCAGCCTCGCTGGGGAGGACTTCTTAAGTGCGCTGTTAAAAAATCACGTTGAAAACTCTACGATCTTTGAATGTTATTTGTAGAAGAATTTTGTCGTGGACAGCATTTGTTCACCCGTATAATTCTTAAAGGGTAGTTTAAATTCGCGTTTTTTAAATTTTATTAGGAGAGGATAGTTTTTCAAATCGGTTCTCGCCTACATTAAGAGGCTGAAATCTTCGTTATGAAGAATTCAGTGTTACCAAAATAGCATTTAAGACACGTTATACTCTTGAGAGGTATATCAGTATTATGTCCAGTAACTCTTACTCATTTCATACAAATCTGAAAACGTAAACAGAAAGACCAAAAAAATGAGGCACAAATCCAGGCACAAATCTATGTACGCGCTCTCGAACAAAATGTACAGGATTCTAAATGTGCAGGGCATAATTAATGAATTCCGGAACCATCTAAGCTCATGTCGCGCCAAAAGACATTTATATAACTTCTTAATCTCTAATAGCTTGTGTGTTTCGACACCCAGTTCTGATAATCATATCCTTAAAAGGTTCGGCACTTTCGACCCTTGAAATGGAACTGCATAACAACTCGTGAAATCGCTTGGATGAGCTCGTCAGTTTTAGGAGGGCTACTGTTTAGATTGTCTTCCATCACGTAATGCATCAACTATCCGGACGAAAGACACTTCATGAAGATTGAAGGTCAATCTGATAGACAGACACTCTAATATATTATTGAACTAGTTTTTCACTGATAACAATCTCACGTCATCTCGCTATTTTACAGTTATATCCCGCCTTACCACGCAGACTCTAGCAACCTTGTATTAAACTCGGTTCAACATTAGTTTGATGTCACGCGGCTTGCACTTCTGAAGACATTAGCTCCTAATTTAGTTTTAATTACGCTCGCACTGGGATGGATCGTGAAGTTTTTGAAATTGGCTTAATTTACATGCAAATAAGGATGCCATCTTCTTCTGTCGGAGCTTATTAGATGTCCCACATTGGTCACGCGTAGGTAGACAATTGAATGCATATTGTTACCTCAGCTATCCCGCCACACTTCAAGGAGTCTTCTGTTTAACAGTTTCGCGAAGAAACATCAATAAGAACAGCTATCCCTTGAGAAGGCTTTTGCTAAATGTTATTCCGACGTCAAAAGGTTTCCAAAACACTGGTATTTTTTGCCAAATGAAAACTGGGTCGGTCGTTAGCACTGCCAATAAGTCATTAAACTGTCATAATAGTTATATAATCTACGTGGTTGATTTAATTTTTTGTCAATTTTAATTGGTCATAATTTTATAGCTCTAGTTAACTTTCTCTAAAGTTGTGGCACACGTTTGTCACGGACTTTCGGAAACAATTCCGTAGGAGTTTCCAATAAGATGCTGTGGATATTACTTCGTAAACATTCTATTACACCCACTCCAGCATCTACTAGATTATAGAAGATTCTACAAACAACCAGTATGGACCGTAGATTACTGGTCGATAGACCACAGCGTGATCGATATCACATTCCATCTATTGTTTTCCATAAGTTCAACGACAAATATTGTTTCTGTAAACTAGGTTATTCTGATGTACTGTTACATACCAAATTCCGTTCCCGTGTTTTGAATACCAGAATCTGTTTTTCCGTTCGATGGAGTTATTACGAGTATCCACGCTGGGCGGTTAACAAGCGTGCGTTCATCATCATGCTGTCAAGTGTTATGACATACAGAAATCTTTAAAATCAAACTTTGAAACTTTTTCAGTCATGAATGCAGTCTAAACGCTCCACTTCACATCTTCAGTCCACTAGCCTAGCAGTAAAATGTTGGACGACGGATGAGTAAAAAGGTAGCCGAACGTTGGGCTGGCCCAGAATCGAGTCAGTGGTTGTTATTGTTTAGAACCCGCGAGAATCGGCTATAAAATCGAGAACAACAAGAACAGAACTCACTTTTTCTTTGTACCTTCAACGCGAGTTAGGTTTGTTGTTTTTATATTGCTCCTGAAAGCAAAGCAAGTCGTTTTGAGACTCAATTGTAACTTTATAATAATCTTATCAACGAAGTTTTTACAAATCACTTCTTGCCGTCGTTTTTGCTATTTGCAGTAGCGTGGAACTGAAACCTGTTACAGGTAGGGTAATTTTTTTCCATAGTTACACGACAAAACAGTGTCTTTTCTTCTCTTATCTATATTACTATCAACAATCCACAAGTCAAAACATCATGAAATGAGATTTTCTACGATAAGTCGTGGAGGTCAAGCTGCTTGAAAAACCGTGTGGCTAAAGATCCTTTTTAAGCGTTTTAGTTATTTTCAATTAAGAATAATAATAGTCAATTTACAAACTAAGAGCGATTTCAATATTTTATTTGTTCCTTTTTTTATCTTATTATTACTGTCATTATCATTGATATTTTGCTAAAAACAATTGGGCATATTCACAAGCCACAAGTAATCAAGTCGTACATGATACGTGATGATCTCACATATAAGTGCTTCTCGCTACTCTATATGTTGATGTTAAGCTATGACTGATATTTCGTCGAAATACCATACACGATAGAAACCATCTCTTGGTTTGGCTAAAAATCAAGACGGTGGCTTTGCTTATCGGTCAAATGTATGACTTCTAGCAACCCCTGGATATGATCAAAGCAATAGCTTCTAAGGACTATTACTCATTCACAGATAAGATCATTGATATGTGGCTGGTATGAGTATGTATTTACTATCAGGCTAACATGCATTTTCTCTAGTGAATTAACGTTCATTCGTTTGCATTGCAGATGTCTTCATTAGTGTTTCTACTGTGTTTATTGTGCGTCGTCAGATCAATGGATCTGCGTTCGAGTCAGAGAGGGGTCAGAGAAGATGACTTCATGATAGAAGAGTTGTTTAGAACAAACAACAATATGGATGAATGGAAAGAGAAGTCAGATAAAACCTACGATACGAGGTAAGTGAATTTTCTCCTCGCTTTAACTACTATAGTTCATCATAGCTTATTTACAATCTAAGTCAAATCCCCCATTTTCCTTTGGTCCCGTCCAAGTTTTCATCGTTGATCTGCATTTCCCCGACTTCGCCAATCCTGGTTCTAGTTTTACTTAAAGTATTTTTATTTGCGTTTAGTAAAACAATACACACGAGCCAATGCCTTTTCGTGATGATAAATCTAAAGCGACATGAATCCCATAATTTAAAACTAAGGAAAGTACAAGAAAGCTGTTAAACTAAAAATTGAAAATGTGGCATTGATTATGACCTGACCGTGTTTTTTTGACGTAAGAATGTTCTGGCTTTAAAAATATGAGCGGTGTTTTTCGCTTTGCAAATTAACAGCCTTTATCGGCCGGGGGCGTAACTTGTGCAAATTGTGAAGGACCGATCTAGGAATGTTTACACCATGATTACGCTGTTACGCGAAACTTGATAACAACGAAGTGAATCGGTAGTTTTTTGATATCCTTTTTGCTTAACTTTTTGTTATTATGAAATTTGTAGAATTTGTTGAAGAAGAAACGAGCAACCAAAACGTCAAAAGACATCTGGAGATCGCATTCTAGAGCATAGTTTTTGTTAGAACAGTTCCGATTAGTGTTCAAGATTTTTGTCGTTATTCTTCGATGACTTTGATGTCATCTTTTCAGATTGACAAATAGTTATGATTTCCAACCAAACTTAAAAAAGGGATATAAGAAAAACTCTACTAAATGAGGACTTTCCCGTTCACAGTGCTGTTTTTCCCGACATTAATACTTAAGAAAGTATGAACGGATATGTACAAAATCGTCGTAAGCAAAATTTTATCTGTCCCCCTCAACCACGAAAAAATTTTACGTGTTCAACGATTTAGTTTCCGTAAGTGGTGACCACATTTCTAAGCAGAACTAGTGTAAAAAGTTAGCACAAGGTAAAATTAAAAATTAAAAAAGAAAAATACAAAAAATAAGCTAGTAACACCTGTGTCACGTGACATGTGGGTGTCTGGCACATATGCAGTCCTTTTAGTGCAATAAAGGCGAATTTGTGAGTTTATATATATTGGTATGTGTATAATTATAATGCGTGGGTAAGGACCCACCCACGGGTGTTATTGTGATATTGGGTCTCCAGGAGCGACATGCGTGATTCGACATATTACTTTACTTTATACGCAAGGTTTCATGATCACGGTTCTTTTGAACTCCCTTGGAGTTTTCGCTCTCGGCTTCGTACTCATAGTAACAGGTGTTCTTAAGGCACTCTTCTTCATTTCCGGTATCTTTTAATCATACAATTCTTAGAATTAAAATTTTCAATTGAGACACTTTAGCTGGATCTTATCTTGCCATTTAAACACGCACGAAACACAGCAGGCAAACTTTTGACTCTAATAACCCTCTTCTGGGCATTTGATTGCACTTCTTCTAAAAAGAAAAAAAATTCCTTTGAATTCCCAAGTCAAAGATTTTTTTACCGCGCTTAAGAGAGAAACCAACTCGAAGCACACGCATACAATGTTTCAGCAAGTAAACTACCTAATTTTAGTGACAGGCTAATCCTAGAAGAGATTTGATATATATTTGCGTTGGAAGTAGTAAGAGTAGTAGCAGCAGCAGCAGCAGCAGCAGCAGCAGCAGCAGCAAAGCGCACGCGAGAGATCGTGTGCTAAGTCTCTAAACCACACTGTCAGAACCAATCTGTCATTATTTAGTGTTCGTATATTCTCTAAATAACTCTTATTAATAATCTCAGTGCTTCCATGTGATACTGGTTGAACTATTTTTTATTGCACCGAGCAAACATTTTGAGATGACAAGCTGGCGTTTTATTTATTTATTTTTTCGTTTGTTTTTTTGGCAGCTTTGAAATGAACTAATACGTGGTAATATAGCACAGGCAACAGGTGGGAGCACACCGTGGGGTACCGGATACGGAGGATTATACGGCTTTCATGGTGGTTAGAACAAACTTGAACTCAGTGGAATTGCTGAATTCATAGGTGCAAGGTTCAGGATCTTAAGGGTGCCGATGAATAAATAGATTACACCGACTAAAGATGCCTCGAATATTCTAGTTGGTTAGTGTTCAAAGCATCCAGCTGTTAAAAGCTCAATTAAACTAATGGATCGCATTGATCATATAAGGTTTAATTCAGTTGGAAATCGAACTATTTTAACCTTTAGCAGCTGAGCCCAGTAAGCCTAGCTTATTCTAGTGGCAGCTTAGGTTTTTCTTTTACTTCAATTTAAGCAATCGCGGTTAATTATCCATGTTTAATATGGATATTTAACGTCGTTTTTATATAACCTTCCTCCTCAAGCTCATAAGGTGACCTTCATAAGAAAGCTAAGATTAAACAGATCATCTATTAGCTAAATGCATTAGATAAGCTAATTCGAAACTAGAAAAACACTTGTCAAAATGCACTTGCCTTAAGAGTTCGAGGTCGACCAGGGAAGTAGGACTTCCTAGTGTCGGTAAAAGCAGGATATCAAGCCAACGCAAAGAGAGGTTCTATCCGGCGGATTAGTAATTCCAAGTTTAGCATTTTAGTTGGACCCCGCCCGTCTTGATCAATATTTCATTTGTTAAGAAAACAAGTTGACAAAAGTGAGCTATTTAGAAATGTTTTTCAAAACAATTCTTTTTATTCAAGGATAGTACTTAGCATCAATGCTTGTAAATGACAGCCTCAAGGAGGAGTAGAATATAGGAAGGAAAGCAAAACGAATTCTTTTCTTGATTTTAGATCTTTTTTGGCCTTCTATTCGCCTTTCCCGAATCGAGCGGAAGACTAGATTCTAGTCGAGTTCGCAAAGCCTCTATGGATTGTTTGGAGGGACAGGAATTACAAGGAATAAGAGCCGAAAATAAGGAATATAGACCTGTAGACGAGTGTTGTTCGAATTGTTAAGGACTAGATGCTCAGGATCAATAACAGCAGACTGCTTCTTCTTAATTACTTTTCCTTTTTCATTCCTTTTCTCTTTTCTTCTTCTTCTTCTTCTTCTTTACCCCTTTTTTCTTTCTTTCTTTGTGTGTGTGTGTTTTTTACCTGTGGCAATCAATACAACCTTTTTGCCTGAAGTTATTTGCTCCTCTGTAGCCATCATCTCCTCAACTGAACCACACTAAACTGTTCTGTTGATTCTGTAGGAACTTCTTCTCCTGCACTGTCTTCTTCCTTTCTTCTACTTTCTTTGGACATCTTTAAACACTCTGAATTTGGTGGAGACGCCATTTTTTCGTGTCCCTCCAAACAATCCATAGATGCTTTGCGAACTTGACTAGAACCCAGTTCTCCTCTCGATTCGGAAAAGGCGAATTCCACCGCGTTTCTATTTTCATATAATTACTTAACGATAAAATGAGTAGCAAAGATAAGCGTGCTTACATGTCCAGGATAATGGTCGTCAAGTACCCTACCCACCACCCATTGGTAGGTGTCTATCCGGAATAACATCCCACTTCCGTATGCCGCAACAAGGACATCCCATTTCCGGTATGAAAAGCTCTTATGATTCTGGAAGTGTTTCTTCTTCCGGCTAACGATGAATAGAAGAATGCCGTCATTCTCGGCGAAGACGTTAATATACTTTTTTTCAGTCTACGGTTCTCTCTACATCCTGAGAAATTATTCTATAGTTTTCTGTAACAATCTACGATCGTGACGATCAATTTATCCGTTTTCGTTCACGTTTTTCTAATGATATGATAATATCTGCGACAGTAAGCGGCTTGCATCGCTATATATTTTTTCCTCATTCTATTTTCCTTTCCCCACATTTAATTGGTAATAGGGTTACTTTGCGCATGTTTGAGGCCTGGTTGACAGCCATGTTGTTTCAAATTTCTGGCTACGTCAGTTGGTAACAAGAGCTCTCAGAGCCATAGCTACCCTGCTAATACAACTTCCTTTAACCTTCTTCCAGACTCGCTACGTCGGAATTTCATCCTCTACTTTCAACGAGAACCGATAACAGAGGCGGATTTTGTTGAGTTCAGGGGGTGCGCAACCCCTTAAATGAGCTATTTACAGTCAATTATTGGTGCACGAGTCCAGATCACAAATGGTGCAGCCCCCTCAAAAACATCCTGATCTACCCCTGTGATAAGGCCACGTAGCACACTATCCGCAAGCGTATAACCAGTATTGGAATAAAATCATTGAACAAAATATTGATTGGAATTATTTTCTTTTGCTCTTCAGTGATTTTAGATTGCCCAGATTATGGAACACAGTGCGAGACATGACTACTCACTTAAATCCTTGTCAATTCAAAATAAAAGAATGGCAAACAGCTGCATATCTGAAGCAAAAGCAGTACGACTTTCAACCCGATCGAATAACTGTAAAACACTGTCTAGGAAGCTCAAACGACGTGGTTAAACAAGGATGCAGAAATGTAATGGACTGTGTCACACAATACGAAAGAAGACGATTTATACGCAAGCCGAAAGGCGCGGCTTGTACTCAATGGCACGTTTATGAAAAAGAAATCCCAGTAGGATGTGAATGTATGATGGCTACCTAGTTAGGGAGAGATAATTATGACTATATAACACCGAAGCCGTCTGTTTGAGTTCATGATTCAAGGCGAGAAGAGTTCTCATATCATTTAAATTAAAAGTTTCGATGCTGTAGCAACTAAACCCTTGGAGAATGCAGATTTTTCTTCTGGAGTTTAGAACATCATTATAGTGTTTAAGAACTAAAGATAACATCATTTTGCTACGATTAGCGCAATCCAGGCCCGGGAGGGTGTTTGCCAGTGAATGAAATAATGACACGAGCACTGCTTCTCTGGTATCTAGTCTTGGGGGTCAAAATTCCTCGAGCATCCCTGCCCCTTATATATTGGAGTCACTCCCCTTCCCACCTGTAATCCAGGACGACAGGCGAGCCGAACAGGTTTGATCAGCCGATCTCTCTGTTTCCTCCATTAGGTGGTTTGCAATCCTTGTTACGCAATTGAATAAGATAACGAAAGACATGGCCGCCATTTGGATGATATACTTATTTCAAGAAAGTTAGTCACTAAAAACCTACAAAGCTGGGACCGTGGCGGATCATGGGAAATATACGTAATTAACAAGTAATGTCACTTGACACAAAT
>JAAAQI020126638.1:0-14421 GCA_011800005.2 Stichodactyla mertensii
ACCACCCTTGACTAGTACTCATTTTCTCTTGACCCACCCTTATTTACAGGCTGAATAATTGATAACCACCCTTGACTTGTGCTCGTTTTCTCTTGACCCACCCTTATTTACAGCGAGTATAATTGTGACCCAGTCCAACCCCTTCACTTTACTTTAGGAAGATACTATTAATGAAATTTCAATTTAAAATAATGAAATGATGGTGTTTTTGTGCAGATCTTGATTCTGCGGTTTCTTTTCCTTCAAATGTGATTTCTTGTTCGATCTCGGGTTTGCTTTCGATCTCTGAGTTCATTAAACTGGCTGCGCTTTCCAACAATTAAAGGGTCTTTACAAGATGGGCAAACATGAATCTGTATACCAATAGACCTTATCTACTGGGCGTATTTGTTTTCCCATTTCAGACCACGTGTCAATCCCTTGAGAATGAGATTCTTTGTTTGAGGCTTATCCACGTTAACGTGTCTTCTCAAGCGCTTCTGAGAAACAAAGAAACAATACCCAAGGGAATGACACGTGGTCTGAATTGGGAAAACAAATACGCCCGTTAGGTCCATTGTTTGACATGAGTGATTCTCTCACTTTAGTACGTGTTACTATGTTCTTGGCCTGACCGCCAAGACGCGACAAGGTGCCGAGATCCTGAATGACCTTGAATGGGTCAGCATCCGTCACATAGGAAACGAAGAATGGCCGGTAGTAGAATCCAAGGACTTAGAGATCCCCGCCATGGTGCTAGCGAGCCCCACACCCTCCCCCACATATTCCGCCTTCAATCTTGGCAAGATCTCTGAAAGTAATGACAATGGTATTTATCTTGGAGAGGAACCCAAGAAGACAACTGACTCGTCGTACGACGAGCTTAGCGGTATTTATCTCGGCGAGGATACGACAAGTAAGAAAGTGGCCAAGGAGGAAAAGACGGAGCCAGGCGGGATACTCGCTCGATGGTACGCAGACGCAGAACGTCGCCGAAAGATCGCGACACGAGAAAGCGGACTCTACGACGACGCAAGTGGGGTGTACATCGGGAACGAAAATGCGCCGCAAAAATCGTTATTGGATCAAGAAAATTTTGTCCCTGGTGGAATCATGGCTAAGCTGTATCAAGATGCTAGTTTCGGGAAAACCAAGGAATCGAAACATAAGAGGAATCTTAGCGAGGGGAACTTTAGTTCCAGCACAGGTCTGTTGAACGAAGCTGGCAAGGAAAGGGATTCAAAGAGAAGGACGTATTCTAATGTGGATCATGTTGAGCCGCTGAATGTAGAGTTCACTGATGACAGGGCTAAGATGGCGAGGCAGGAGCCGGGAGCCTTCATGAAACACGTTCGTTCTTCAGTGAGTATCGTTATGATTAGACATTATGTAAGGCAATGGATTCATCAAATTATGGCTTATAGAGCAGATTACGTATGACTGTGAAAAGCTTGCGGCACGAACACGGTCGTGACACGGTCAAGGTACGGGAACGCACGTCAAAATTCTAGAAAACAACACGGTCGCGGCAAGACACGCTTACAGCACTATTCGTGCCGCGAGGTTTTCACGGGCATATGAAATCTGCTCTATTTTTAGTTCTTCCTCCCATTCTTTCCTATCCCTCTCTCCGTCCTTCAGTCCCATCCATGCATCCTATGAATTTCATCCTATTTCATCTATACATCCATCTATACTTATCCCATCTCTGCATCAGTTTACCACAAATGTATCATTTCAATTCCATCCTGTAGTCCCATCCATGTAACTGTCCATGGATATCTGTCTATGCATCGTTCCTTCGTTCCTTCTTTCCTTCCTTGGTTCCTTGGTTCCTTCCTTCGTCCCTCCCTCCCTCTAAACCACCCATCTATGTGTCCCACGATCCCATCTCATCCATCCATGCTTTCTTTTCCCTCTTTTTGTCCCGCGTATTGCTGCTTTATTATATCTGTCCGTTGGCTTTCTTACATACTAATAGACTGCCTGACTTTCCTTTAGAGCACCATAAGCGAGGATTCACTGACCATCGACAACAAGGACGCAAAGGAAGGAATCGAACAAAGCACCCCCAGAAACAGGTACGACAGCAGTTGTTCAGAGTTGACCATCCCCACTGGTCATGTACGGACAGACAGTAACGTCAGTAGTGTCAGCGAAAGCAGTATTGACTACCAGGATGCCTCTTCTATGGATCCCAGCTACAGTAGTATAGGAGAATTTGACGAGTCGCCAGCCACAAAACCTAGTGCTATCATCGACGATCATCGTGTTATTAATCCACCGCCGCTCAGGTTAACAGCGCGTGTTGGTAGCGAGTCTGGGCAAAATGAAGCAGAAGGGAGACTAACAGTCGACGATGACCAGAAGCGCGCGATTCTGACGAGACAGAGAAGCATTAGCATGACAGAGAAGCACCGCACCAAATCCCCAACACTCGCTCTCATTGCAGAAAACAGGAGCTCTAGCTTCCATGGGAGTACAGAGTTTAGTAAAATCACGTCTTCAAAGCGCGCCACAAGCGACATGCAATCTTCAGGCCACTCAACAGGCACGGACGATGGTTTGAGCAGCACGAGTTCGAGTAGTCTTGCTGAAGTTAAAATTCTGAGTGATAAAACTATAGTCTTTCGTACGGGGATGGAAAAGGACAGATCTCTGAGTTTCGACAGCGCGCAAGTGAGTGATCTTAGAAGGGATCGGCTACTTGTGACTTCTCAAATCAACGAACCCGAGATGGAGAGCGGTTCTTTCAAGGCGCGCAGCCGTACGAGCTCGTGCGAGAAGGCAGAACTGGCGCGCAAGCTGGGTCTTAAAAGTGGAGATATTTCTCAGAGATCGTTCGGACGGTCGAGGAGTACAAGCAGTGGCTATGGGTCCGATATTTACCTACGCAAGAAAATCATTAATAAAAATAGCCTCCTTGGCAACACTGAACACGTGACTGTCTCCGGTGATTCAAACAAGAATGCGCGCTCGCTTTCTGATGTTGGCAACTACACGACCATGCGAGATGCTTCTGGATATGTGGCACTTAGCACTCTGCGCCGACAGTACAGTCTGAACAGAGAAGCACTGACCTCTACAACAAATTACAATCGACCTATTTTCACTGCAGGGTAAGTAATCCTAATTATATTTATAATAATAATTATTGGTAAGGCAACTTCCCGCGCCCTCATTGGCCAGTTTGCGGTCCATAACTTACGGTACGGACCATCAACCTTATTTTTGTGTTCTTCTTGCCATATAATAAATAAAAAGTTATGGAACCTCGTTTTTTCCACTTTTTTATGACCCAAGCGCGTAAGGAAATGGAAAAAGCCTCGTTCCATAGCTTACGGTACGGCCCTCGCTCTCAGTTAATAAGAGAGATGTTATATCTTGAGAATTCTGGGCCCGGTTGTTCAAAGCCTCATTATTATTAATCCTGGGTTAACTCTATAGGTTTTATTAAGAGTTAGCCCAAGATTAGCACTAATCTGGCTTTGAACGACCGGGCCCTGTGGTGTTAATAGACACCTGGTTGTCTTGGTAATAAATCCCAAAGTTTTTGCCCTCGGTCCCTCACTTCAAATCAGATAGAGTCAATATTTCGTATGACTTAACTAAAATCTCGCGGCATGGCCAGTACCGTAAGCGTGCCTTGCCGCGACCATGATGTGTTTCTAGAATTTTGACGTGCTTTGCCATGCCTTGACCACAAACTTTTCACAGTCATACAAAATCTGCTCTTACACTCTCTTGAAAGTGACTTTTCTATCCTGTTTTTGATGACGACTTTATGTGAGCGTAACTCAAAAGCGTTTTTATCACTCAACGTTTTTATCACTCAACGTTTTTATCACTCACCCAAGTTTTCTTGTTCCTCCTTCATCTTGCGCACAGAAAAAGGTAGACAAGTCTACACATCTTTTGTAAGACTCGAATAGATCTATATTCAAAGACTTAATTTAGTATTTTTTGACGTTCTGTACTTCACAGGCCAGCCGTAACAGATTTATCACTCATGAACACACGAGATACTCTAAGTAGCTCTACCAACAGTTACGAGTTCAGGCAGCTTGCCAGTTCTATGTCTAGCTCATCTACTGGTACAGAGTTCTTGGGCTTGTGTCTTCCGTTAAATCTGAGCTCATTTTTCCAGGTTTGTTGTCAGAAGACTCTTTCCCAGTTTCTAATAGAACTTTTTCTCAAGGTGCGTGCTTAGCCAAATCCAAGGAATTTGACGATTCACGATACCAGAACAGGAGCTTTATGATGAGGACTATCACTGTTTAAAGATTTTCAGTAAGAATTCAAAAAAATTATTATTCTCCTTTTCAAATATAAAGTTTTGCTTCTCAATTTTTTTAATTTGTTTGATTCTCTTTTACTGAATTAAGAAGGGTTTAGTTTTCTGCCCCGTCAAGTTTAAATGCGCAATCTTTTCAATTTTTAGAACAAGGTAGATTTCATATTTCTCCTGATAAATAAAGTTTGCTCTTACTCGAAGAAAATTTTTCCCGCCAAAAACCAAATGTTCGCGAAAGAAATGGGAGTTTCCAAGTTTCGCAATAGGATGCCTTTATATCCATGAATGTATGTATGTGGTCTGCAAGGTCAAAACGGGGACTTTTATGGGCCCTGACGTCAAACCTCTGGACGTAATGCATGCGCATTTAATTCAAGTCGTAAGCTCATATCGTCACAAGAGTGTTTTTGCATAACTATAAATAGTCGCGGCACAGTCACTCTACATGTAAGGAATTTTTGACATTCGTGAAGCCATTGGCAAAGTTTGAAATCATTGCTTACCAAATTAAAATTCTTTGGCACTGGACTGTTGCCGTGAGTTTCTCACAATCATACGAAAACTGTCCTTTTTTGTTGTTGTTTAGGTCGAACCGTACGACTACCAAGGTTCATGGGCAGACCATTTCATCTCGGACCCAAGAACAGTAGGAGTCGTCAACAACCCTGAAGAACCAGAAGGAATCTCTGACGAACACGAACCCTCGCGCTGTCTTGGATGCATGTACTCAAAGCGTACCAAGTCAATGAGCGAGAGACGAAAGTCCATCGATTCGATGACTGATCCTGATAAGATTTCATACAGGAATGAGAATGATGAAAACACATCTGAGGATAGTACATCAACTAGTTTTGCCAGCAGTGTGGGCCAGGAGAATGAGGAAGAAGCTGGCTCGAAAAATCTGGACGAGTCTTCGCCGAGAGGGAGAGTGTTAATTCGGAAAGAAGTTTTGAGGCTTGTTGTGAAGTTAAGCAGTGCTGTTGGATCAAAATCGCATCAGGAAGGACTCCTACAGTAAGTATAGCAGCCAACGGTGAATATCTTCAGAATCATTCTTTATTCTCCTTATCATGATTCATGGTTCCGAAACTCCATAGTTACTGTTGCTACGTCCCACAAGGTAAACAAAGTCTGCTTGAAAACTGCACACCTGAGATTCTGATCGTAAACAGATTTGCTTATTTTGTTGGGATTTTTAACATGCTATAGAAATATGAGAATCGAATTTAATGCCAGAAACCTTTGAGAAAACAGGCAGTTTATGATGGTGTTTGTGGGGCAAGATGTATTCCACTGGGAAAACCAGTGCTACAGTGATTGGTTAGCTATTGAGTCGGAACTATGAATTGGTAGCTATCATTTTGGACACTAGTTATCAGCATTATTTTCATTCTGAATACCATCACATCATCATCAGTCCATCATCAACAACAACATCGCTGAGCCACCTTAATTATCATCATTAGCGTCAGCATCAGCAGTAGCAGCAGCAGCAGCAGCATCATCATCAATATCAACATCATCATTATCAACAAAAACATTCTATTTAACAAAGAGTTAATATTCAGCATGTATTATGTATGCATGCGGGAAACGAGAGGAGCGTAGGAAAATGAAATGCGTCTCTACCTTAAAGGGACACTTGTATGGAAATCAATGAAAATTGAAAATGACTTGAAACTTAGTTAAACCTATCTATATTGTCCCAATAATCACCATGAAACAAAATTTTTTTCACATCCAAAAGAGAGGGATAGAAATTGTCAAGTTATTTAGCATCTAAATTGAGAGTAAATGACGTCATTTACTCAACCCTATTGTTCTTTTAGATTTTAAACCAAAATTTCTCTGTGATAAGGAGCTTAAAATGTAGATTTTTGGCGGAAAGTAGTTAGTTACTTAGCTATATTCATTTTTATATAGAAATAATCAGTTTCCAATTTTCACCGATTTTTATTCAAGTGGGCCTATAGTCATTGATGTCATAAATTTTCAAAGTTACGCGACTGTTTCAGTCGTTGTCGTCATTTCTTTGACTCATCATGATTTTGTTTTGTCAGTTTTAGTTTAAATAATTTCATTCTTAGCGTCATTTTCCTCCTTGTTTTCCAGGCTCAAAAGTCGTTTTCCTCACATCTTCCAAGATCTTTGTATGTTCTGTGAAGTAATAGATCTGATGAGCGTTTATCAATTTCGACTGGTCATACGAAGATTCTTGATTCATACACTCTTTGATGATGTACTTTTTACAGAGGTAAGACGAACTACGTCTTAGTAAATTTTTTGTTTTCTGTCCTTTCGTCTACAACTGGCTCTTTTTTTCTTCTTCTTCTTTTTTCTTCTTTAATTTTTGCATCTTCTGCGCATCTTTCTGTCTTTGCCTCCCTATCTTAGTTTGTCTGTCTGTCGGTCGGTCGGTCGGTCGGTCTCTCTCTGTACAAATGTGTATACACCAAATTGAAAAAACGTTGTCGGGTTCAAAAGGTTAAATCATCGAAGGTAAGACCGAGGAGGATTATACAATATGCATTGAGCATTGCTATAATTCTCGAAAATTGCTTTCAAAGCAATGCTCGAGTGTTGCAGTAATATCCTATGCATATAATAGTAAGTATGGGCCTTATTGAGTGCTTTTACCCATTACCCCTTCAAGTCTTACCTTCGATGATTCAACCTTTTGAAACCGACGTTTTTTCAATTTGGTTTATAGCACACAAGTGCATCTTCTGTGCACCTTGCCATCTCTGCCTCCCTATATTCGTCTCTCTGTCCGTCCGTCCATCCGTCCGTCTGCCTGCCTGCCTGTCCGTATCTGTCGGTTGATTAGTCTGTCTTTCTGTCTATTTGTCTGGCTGGCTGCTGGTCGGTCTGTCTGTCTGTACATATGTGTACATAGCGCCCCAGTTCCTGACGAAGTTGAAATTCTGCTGGCTGTTATTGTCCTCACACGTCTGTGTCTGTACTCGCATGCACTCCACACTACTGTGTCAGTTCTTCCTGAAACTCCCCTAGTCTTCACGTGCAAATATCGATATATTTGTCAGTGTCCAAATCCGTATATATCATGTATTGCGGTCTATCTGTTAGTATTTCACCCTTGGCTTTCATTACTATTGATATCTGTGTTCTGTTGTCTTCAGATCAACGAACGTGCTGATTCTATTGCCAGTGGTGGAATACAAGGAAATGTAACGTCTAATAGTTAGCCTACAGGTTTCATCACATACATGTGTAATATATAACTAAGGCATAGAGGGGGGTAAGACTTAACTCACGCCCATAGAACAGTTGTATATTTTGTTATAACATTTCTGTTCCGCATACAGACAATATTTTAATGTTGTCTTAGTGAAACTGAAGATGTTATATACTGTCTATACTATGGGCATACTATGTTTTTCTTTGTCTGGCAACACTGCCCATTACTCACGCCTTCATCGTGGATCAGATCGCGGTTCTCATTACAACACAAGCGCCTAGCTGCTATAGCCAGACAAAAAAAAACTTTGCCTGCATTTAGTATTTGCCTGATTCTTGTGCGCAAATGCATTGCACATGTGACTTTTTCAAAGAGTCGGTTATGTACTGAAGAACGGCAAGAAAGCGCAAACATGTCATCGCAAAAATCTGCAAGAATCGAATTTTGCAGTGTTTGGGATTTAATACACCATATTCACGATAGCCGCCATGATGGTTTTCATATTGTAATGCAAATTAGCCATGAGGTCTTCCAGGGGGCAAACATTGGAAGAACAACTATTTTTACAAAAATCCGTGGCAAATTTCAAACATCAAATTCAGTTTTTGACAAATGTGCGAAATTATGTTATGCGGGTGATCGATTTCGATCATCGATTTTAGCAGTTTGAAGTTGTTTGCCCCTTCGGAAACCACGTGACTTATTAGCATCACAACAAACAACAAACATGGCGGCTGTCATAAATATGGACAAGGACCTCATTAAAAATTATCTTTAACTTCAGCTACTGCTACACTGGATTAAAAAATAACTATAATACAATAACACTATATACTAAATCCTAAATGATAACACAGGTTATATAAAAAACTGAGCCTACAAAATTATCAGTACTTCGAAATAAATGACTTAATCATAATTCGTCGTCCACCCTTATTGTCTTCGAGTTGTACACTGCAAGATTTACAACTTTTTCGATTTTTCTTAAGCAGTCGAGAGGAAGAATTGTGTGGTCCCAGTACTTGACCACATTACCTTCTCTGTCAATCAAATACTTATTAAAGTTCCAAGTTGGGCTGTGCCCTGTCTTGCTCTCCAGAAACTTGTATAAGGGGTGTGCGTTTTCGCCCATGACTTTGATTTTGGAAAACATTGGGAAATAGACGTCGTAGTTTTGCCTGACGAAGCGCAGTATGGCGCTGTTGCGTTTGGGTTCTTGTTCGCCAAACTGGTTGCAGGGGAAACCAAGGATCATAAAGTGTTCATTTGAGATTCTGGATTGAAGCTCTACGAGCTGCTTGTAGTGAAGATCTGTGTAGCCACACTCGCTGGCAACGTTTACTATGAGTACGACCTAACAAAAGACGAAAGAAATTAGTGGTTTTCTCTTTATTCCCATGAGAATAAAAGCCTTTGTTCATGCCCGTCCAAACTCGTTCTGAAGTGCTTGAATACAAGATTTGTCGGGCAAAAACGTAATTGTTTCAGTCAACATGGACCGCCACGGTTTTCCTGCTAGCAATCACCCTCAGTTCCCGTTACGTTTGTAGGCCGTTTTCCCAAGTCAAGGGAAAACAGGACTCGCAGGGAACTGCTGCGTGAGAAAGCTCTTTTGTACAGTTAGGACAGGCCGTGACTTGGGCTGCCTGTGGACGTACAAAAGTAAAAACAATCCCACTTTTCGCCCTAGGTCTGTTTGGCTCTATACTGCTAACAAAACGACAGGTTACTACTTCTCCAATACATGTGGTCAATGCAAATCTGAGATTTATAATACCATGTTTTTGACAGGTCTTTTTTACGATCTATTGTAAAAATTAAAAAATAGAAAATGGACTATATTTGATGAAGACAAGCATATCTGACCTTTTGGCCGACGCGCCCAAGCAGCTAGCCTTGTCAACGTGGCGGTCTCTAGACCGTCGACGTCAGATCCAATTTCTCAATTGAATATCACTTCTTTTTTAAATAAATATCACTTGTTAGATGATTAAAATTGGACAATTAGAGCGGAAAAGTTAAGCAATTGATCCCTTTAAAAATCTAAAAGAACGAGGTATATAACAGTCTCTGAGCAATGACGAGTGGATGTGTCAAAAAGGATGGTAACTAGCTCACTGACTCATAATTAGGCAAAGGTGATATCTGTATTTATTGGTGGTCAGTTATATATATATATACAACACTCGCTCCTTTATAACACTAAAATGGCTTCCCGTTTCTGTAGGTACAGATACGTTAGCTTCTGACACGAATTCACTATTATGCTATTCTGTCTCGCTAGAATCCTTTTAACCCTTAGTAGTAACATCGTAGCACGTCAAGTAGACTATATTAATATTCGTAGACTATAAAGTATTTTTGAGCAATGGCCTACCTTGCCCCGAAAATAATCACCCATTCGAATGTCCTTTCCAAAAATATCTCTTGCAGTTATGTCATAGAACTCGGAACATAACGAGCTCTTGAAGTTTGCTACGAGAAATATGACAAAGCAGAGACCTACTGTTAATGATTTTTGGTCTTTCATGGTCGATACCCCTTTACAAAACGTTCAGATTGTATACAATGTCGACCCGGAGATATCCGGTTTCACGAAGACACAGGAAACCCACAATTACTATTATTTTTCATATCAATAAAAAATTCAAATTTCTGGATCACCTCTTTGTTTTCATTTTAATTTTCACCCGAATAAGAGATCGAATCCCGATTTTGAGCTTTTACATTCAAATACATGTATTTGCAAGTATAAATGTTTGGGCTACCTGTGTCTAGTACATGTTTACTTCCAATGTTTGTCTGTCGCGTAGAATAAGCCAATCAGAATGCCTGTATTATCGCTTGACCAATCAGACTCATTCTAAGAACAAAGACAGCTGTTGTAGCGCGTCATTCGAATGCTGAATGAACTTGAATTTCACGTAACTCAGCTGATTTTTTGCTATAAAAAGCGAGAAATTTTCATACAGAAATGTCTCGGTTTAATTTTGAATCAGAGTTAGATGATCTTTTACGTCTTGATGCACCTATGGGGAAAGGACCAGCGCCTAGATGGCAAAGAAAAGCAAGTTCAGACCGTTCTCAATCACCGCTTCGTTCTTCGACACGGTTAAACACCAGTACCAAAACCCCTTCGAAAACTCCAAAATCCAAGACTCCCAGAACCACAAAAACACCTAAAACACCTTCCGAAGACAGATTTATTCCATGTAGGAGTAGTATGAACTTCGAGACAAACTACTACAAGATGGTTTCTACAGAAAACGAAGAACAAGAGAACGAAAGTCCTTCGAAGAAAGAGTACAAGAAGAACGTCTCGGAGAATTTGAATGGCGGCGAATCTAATGCTAGAATTCTTGCCTATAAAACTAAAGCTCCTACCCCTAGAGAAGGTACGAATAGTTATGATGCCATCTATTTTTCTGTGCCGGCTAGTCGGCTTTTCTTGTGCAAATTTTCTTTGAAGATTAACCAGCATATCGAACGGCTTCAAATCATCCCTCTGACTTGTAGTGTATAAAATCACACTCTTTTAAAATGTCTTTTAAAAGTATAGTAAAAGCCGAATGTTAATCTTGCAAACACTATTGAACATTTTAAAGTTCATTCTAACTAATTTCACAACTTTCACAACTATTGCATTAATATTTTCTTTGCAGGGTATATGAATGATCTTCGTGTGTTGTACAGCCAAAGCAAGGCAACATCAACCACCAAAAAGAAGACCGCTCGACATATATCACAAGTCCCTGAAAGAATTTTAGATGCTCCAGACCTTCTAGATGACTATTGTATGTGAATATTAAAGTTTCCATTATCTATATATTTTGTCTTTTTACAAGTAACACATTCCCAACTCGACAGTCAAAATTCCATTGTTTTCTACGTTTCTGGAGATTCGCGCCGGTTGCTTAGGGTTTTTTGGCATTTGCGGCATTGACAAATTTAATATAATCTTAAAAAAGTATTTTCCGTAAATGTGAGAGAAATATATCCTACTGCGGTGTTATGGTAATTGTTGGCTATGGGATTCATACATTTAGCTACTCATCAAAAAGTTTTAGTGCAAAATTACTAATCTACAAAGAAAAAGAGAACTACAAAATAAAAAGACAAATCCACAGTAAACTCACTGGACAAGTATGGCACAATTTTGAGATCTTTAAGAATATCAATGTTAACAAACCCTTAAAATCATGCATTTTGATTGCTGTTTATTAGAAAAAATTTGAGAGGATGGCATTTGCTTTTTTTTTTTTGAGGATTTCATTACCTTCTACAACTAGTTGGTATGCTGAAACAATTAGACCTCTTGTCCTCATGGGTGACAAGCTATTATAAGCCTATTCATCATCTTCATGATTGTTAATGAACTGTTATCATGATTTTTAACTCAGATCTTAACCTGTTGGACTGGAGCTGCAATAATCACCTTGCTGTTGCACTTGGTGGATTTGTTTACCTATGGAATGCAGGAACTGGTGATATTGTTCAACTTTGTCAAATGGATTCCACTGATGTTTACATTGGTTCTGTTTCCTGGATAAAAGAAGGAAACTTCCTGGCTTTGGGTACTAGTGAAGGGGCAGTGCAGGTGAGTTTGAAGTCAGAGCAGACCTCATAATATAACTTTAGATGTAAAATATAGCAGATATTGTAAATGCAAGCAAAACAGATATTTTGAATAAGATTGACCAGATAGCCTCAATTTGCTTTTCTGAAATTCATTGGAGGACTGGAAACAAACTCATGCCACACACAATTGTGGGGCTGAATTTGAGAACAGGATCAAATGGTGCCACCATCTTGCATTGGATTCTGGGATTGATTTTTGGGGACAAGATAGGGTTCGTGCCCAGTCTTTCTTTGAATTTCAGAAAGGAGAATTGAATGATTCTTAAACCAAAAGAATATATCCTATTATGGGCTCAAGTGTAATAAACAGCCATTGACGTGCCATACAGTGACCTTGTCATAACTACAGCCATTGATGTGCTACACAGTGACTTTGTAATAACTAAAGCCATTGATGTGCCATATCATGACCTTGTAAAAACTAAAGCCATTGATGTGCTTTACAGTGAGCTTGTAATTTAACTAAAGGCACTGATGTGCCATACAGTGACATTGTAATAACTACAGCCATCAATGTGCTATACAGCAACCTTGTAATGGCAGATGTTATAGTGATGCAGTTCTAAAGCAAATGACACAATAAGCATTGCATTGACCTTATAGCCTCACATTATGAAAAAAACTCAAGAACATCTTATAGTGGGCTCAGCTGTCAATAATAACAGCTGTTTTGTCAATCATTTCAACACTGCTGAACAAAAATGTAACTGCAACTTCTAATCACTCCCAACTACTAATTATCTTTATTGTTGCATTCATTGTTTTAGCTGTGGGATATTGAAAAACAAAAAAGAGTTCGCAACATGACAGGCCATGCATCAAGAGTAGGTTGCCTGTCATGGAATTCATACATCGTTTCAAGGTGAGCTGCCCAGTAATCACATCATTAAAATCAATCCTAAGTACTAACTACTTATAGTTTATTAAGTGACATGATTAGAATTAGTTGCAATACTGTCCCTTTGAAAGTCTGTCAAAAACAAATGATTAGCTTTGCCTAGCTCAGACACACCATGTCTTAATCAGGTATATGGCAGAGTTTTAGTTCTAGAAATACCCACACCCCTCCACTCTCGTAAAATAGAGAAAACTATTCCAATATGATCAGATGGGGAGCACCTTTCTGTGGGAAGTACTTGAAAACACTAATTCCAATCCTTGGCATGGGCTGTACTCAATGATGGAATTGCAGTCAGTCAGAATGTTTACTAAATAAATTAGTAAAATTTGTGAATTTTGCTAATAGCTAGATTTTTATTTTTGTTGAAGTGGTTGCCGTAGTGGTGCAATCCACCATCATGATGTCCGAGTTGCAGAGCATCATGTAGGCACTCTACGAAAGCATACACAAGAAGTTTGTGGACTCAAGTGGTCACCTGATGGCAAATTATTGGCAAGTGGTGGTAATGATAACATCTTGAACATTTGGGACGCCAGTGTTAGCACTAATATGGCAAATGAAACTCCCTTGTTTACACTATCGGAACATCAAGCTGCAGTCAAGGTTAGAGTTGGTGTGGTGTTGTCTTAAGACTTATATGGTTACTGGTAAACAGGCTGTTGGCCCTATGCATAAAGCTATGAATGTGGGATAATGCTTTCTGTTCACGTGCTAAAATAACAACCAGCCTAAAGAGCATGCTAACATTTGTAAGTAAATTAAATTTCAGGGTCTTAGCACAAATACCTGAGTTACAGCGTTTTAAATTTAGAAGGATTTGTATGTAAAACACAGCCAAGGGCCAACCAGCCTCATTTTGATGTTTTTAGCACATTTTGAATGCTCATAACTCCACAAGGATTTACAATTATTCTTTGAAACTGTGCACATATACTAATTTGCTGATGGTCTATTGTGTGAAGACGAAATGTTTTTTCAATTCATTGAGCTTAGTGATTTATGCAATAGCAGGATTATTATATAAAAATCTTATTTCACCATGTACCCATGAAACAAATCATGGTGGAACAAAAGTAACAGACCTTTAGCGATCTTTGTGTAGTTCATGCATGAGTTAATTCTAAGCTAGCCAATAACTAAGTAGTTGATAACTAAATACTATTACACTCTTAAATAGTTAATGATTGCTTGACAGATATGGTGTGCACGTTTTTGAAAATGGAGAGGAAAACTTTTGGAAATGATGGAATTTGAACATAGAAAAAATAGTAGTTAACTAGAAGGGAGATAGATAATAGACAATGATACATTCATAGTAGATTTAAGGCTTTCACGTGACATATTCATAATTAAAATGGAAACTTTACGGATTTCACGCGTGTGAACAATATATGAAGAAATTGACGTTTC
>JAAAQI020126649.1:0-14418 GCA_011800005.2 Stichodactyla mertensii
TTTTACCATTCAACTATTTACTTCATGTAGAATCAATACTGAAAGTATTGTCTCAGGGTTCATGTGCACTTTAAGGACTCTTGATATGATCTTGCCTTATTATAACAACACAAGTGATTAGGCCCAAAGAGTTTTGAATTGTGAAGAGTGGTCTGTTTTCATGTAATTCACAGTTTTAGTAATAAATGTCAATGAAACTTTCATGGACATAGAGGTGGCATGTTCTTTATGCTCCAACTCTCTCCACTGTGGTTGTAAGTTCAATACTCTGAACCATTGTCATGTGTAGATGCAGTGCAAGTGTGGGAAAACATGTATAGTTGCAGGTTTCAGGTTTAGTTGTGCGTGCGCTTCCACACTTTATTTGTCTGACGGCATATGCAGTTTGCGTTGTCACGCCCATCCATAGCACACACATCGCTGGGCTAGTTCAAGCAGGGACAAGTGAAGTATTGTGAGTTTAGCAGAAGCATTAAGTAAGATGATACTCCCTGGCTCTGTCCTCGTATACCATAAACTATTGTATTCTTGGTTAGGGGTCTTTGTATTACAGTTTATTGTGTATAGTTTCCATTCTATTGTTTTCAGCTTTTGTTTCTATCGAATTGCGTAGCCAGTTTGTGCTGCTGGCACACAAAGGTAGATCCTTCTGGGTCGCATTAAAAATGAAACGAAATGATGAAATTTTAAACATTTACAACGCGTAAATTCTATATGAATATAATCATATGCGCGGGACCGCCATTAACGTGATCATCCGAGCCACGTGAAGGTCTAACCATTTGCAGATGTTATTACAAAGGCAGCACCTCTTTAGTTATTTTAAGACCCCAGTGACGGTCCGTCCGGGGCTTGACACGACCTCCCACACAGCAGACCGATGCTCTACCAACTGAGCTAATATCGGGTGGCGGTTAAAATAAGCTGTAATAAGCATCGGAAATACTTAAAAAAGACCGGATAGCTGCAAGATGAATTGATTTGACATCTTTAATTCGTTTAGTCGCTTCAGGAATAGGAACTGCGAAAAAGTGCATACATCTATTTATAAAAGTACCGATTGCGCAATCATTCCCTGTTGGCTGTACTGTTAACTTTTGGTTCTCTGCAAAGCAATCAGTTGAAAAAGTCATTGAACTAATACTGCAAAGGGCACTCGATTCGGAGTTCCGTGGCTACCAACATAGTTTGCGCTTCAAGAATGCACTTTGATTTTTCGATAACTAGTTAGTCGTAGTTTCATCATTAGGCTAACACAGGTAGCCCGAAAAAAGAATATAAAATTCATCTATTGCGTCACAGATCACTGACATTAAACACCTATTATTTGTGGGATTCTTGCATTCCTTCGTGGGATATAGGATAATACATGCACAATTTCAAACAAAAACGCTACTTTATATTCATACATTAGAAACTTGAGCTAGATCCAACGGTTAATTTTGCGTAAAGCTGCGTATGTTTCGGAGCTCCTAAATTCTCTCAATTTCCTCGCTGTACAATCATCCAGTTAAAGATGAGTCGAAGCTCTTCAGAAAGCTCAGACGTAAGGCCCGGCCAGGATGAACGTGGCTTTATTAATCGCTTTGGCGAAATTCCTGTAGTTAAGACGGCTGTGTCGCAGGCTTCGAGCATCTATAACAAGGCAAAAGAAGCAAACATAATGACGAAAATCAGCCTGTCGTTTGCAGAAATGTCGATCAAAGCTGCAGTTGAATCTGCAAAGTTTGCCTACAATGTGGTGCCTACGCCTGGAATTGTTGGAACATTGAAAGAGGAGGCTGAAAAGAAAGGTGGGCTGACAAACAGAAACCATGAATTTTGGTCATTGGCCTATCCCTTGTTTAGTCCTTTACGCTGTCATATATGATTGAGTTTTCCTTTAGGCTATACATACGGCCTCAAAAAAATCTTAAAAATACTTAACCCTAATATGTTTAAGTTTGATCAGAAACAAGGACAGAGTTAATTAGTTGTTGCTTTGCGGGCCTAAAATGATGAAGTTTTTTTCTCTTCTCACTTGACTGCAGTTGGTCAGGCAGATGCTTTGGCGTGCAAAGGCTTGGATTTTTTGGAAGAAAAATATCCAGCAATCATGAGTGAGCCCCAAGAGGTGAGTAACAAGGCGATTCTACACGCTACATAATAAACATATAATTTGTTGATATACACCTAAATAATCCAAAAAACGTTGTCCGGACCGAAAGCAAGAAGCTGACGACCGCAAAGAACACTGGGACTTGTTATTCTTTCAATTAATTTATTCATCTGTACCGTAGAACATTTTCACAACGTACGTTTTCAAATGGCAATGGCAAAGAATAAATTTTTCAAATCACATATGAATAAATTAATTGAAAGAATAACAAGTCCTTGTTTCCTTTGCGGTCGTCAGTTTCTTACTTTCGGTCCGTACAATGTTTTTTGAATTAGGTGTATAATTAATTGCACAACATGCATTCAAACTGCAACGTATACGTATACTGTAATATTTATCTAATAAAGTTGTTCTAAAGAGTGAATTCTAAAGAGCGTTTCGAAGAGCAAGAAATCTGCCTTGTCAAAGGTCTGTTATTATAAATTACCGGAGGGGAGGGGGTGGAGATTTAAAATTTAGAGCTGCACTATAACGTTACCCTTCTCAGAAACGTGAATAAAATATCATGACTCTCCGTGTGGGTTTGGAGTAAATTTTCATACCCTATCTCTTTTCAAAGCATTGAATACTGTAACCTGATCCTGACTCGGCATAATTTTATGTGACCCTCCCTCTTACTTTTGTCTATTTTAGATGACCCATCAGGGTCGTCATTTTTGAGAGACTTCCACGAGTCCTCCCTTTCTCTTCCTCTCCCTCCCCCTGCTAATTTGTGACATGTACGTATTTTGTTGTCACAATACCATTACAATCATAAAAAAATCATTTGTATTGCTCGTCGTAATTCTTCATCAGATTCTCTCTGCTGGCAAGGACAAGATAGAGAAGTCGGAAATCATTGAAGCAGCTCTTATAGTTGGCGAGGCTGCTGCAGACTATATCAATCCTGCTGGAACAAAGAAAAAGATGAATGGGAATGAAAAACCAAGGGTTGTATCCAACAGGACGCTGGATCGGATCGTAGATGTTTCACGACGAACGGGAATGGGGCTATACCGCGGAGGGTCTAAGGTATACAGAAGTTATTAACGATTCGCAATGTACGGGTATGGTCAGTGATATATTATGTCGGGTAAGGACTATAAGGTAGGTTATGAGTGATGCGCAGTGTGCGGCTATGGTGATATATCAATATATGTGTTGGGTAGGTCTAAGGTAGGTTGTTTAGACGCAGTATACACATATAGTAATACAGCTATTTCAAAAAAGGTTCACGGGGCGAACGGCGAACGGCGAACGGCGATTGGTGATTGGCGATTGCACGACCAAAAGGAACTACTGGGTCGCCGAATGGTACTGGCATTGTTTAGGCATTTAGGAAATGAATATTGCTCCACGGTTCCTTTTGGTCGTGCAATCGCCAATCACCGATCGCTATTTGCCTGTCGCCTCGTCAACCTTTCTTGAAATATCTATACATATATGTACGATGGTGTGAGTATATAGGTTATAAAAGATATGCACAGCCGATGAAAAAGAATAGTAGGTATAAGGTATCTCAGAGATTCACGTATGTATACAGTGTATAATATAATTGAATTCTAAACACTAATACTCCAATTTCGAGTTCTCTTTTGCTCGAGCCTTAGCCTCGATTGTGCGTAGAATATTTACTATTAACAGCTAAATCCGAAGCATTTGTATTGTTCTTATATATGTGAATTCCTTACCTTTCCACGGACTGTTTTAAATATATGACTATATGAGGATAAGGCTGAACAAAAGAGAACTCGAAACTGAAGTATTGCTTGCTCTTTTGTAGTTTTTTTGGAATACTGCGGCTGCGCCATGGTACGCAACCAAAACCAGTCTCAACTTGGCTTGTCGAGCTGCCGTTGGAACTGCAGAGTTGACAAGAGATGTCATATCATATCTTCCCGACTTCTCTGTGAGTTATGGTACTACGCATTATTGAAAATTTAAGCGCGCAGCGCATTAAAGTTTACTTTTTTACTAATTTTTAGGCACTGCTTCCACGAAGAAGAAAGGCTCGTAAGACTGATCGATCTCGCATTCAAAGAAGAACAGAAACTGATCAATCCTCGTTAGCAGTCTCTCCAGACAAGAAAAGAAAGCGCAGTAATGGAGACAACAATTCAGATGATGATACTCTGTACGAAATGCTCTATGTCAAAGAATACTCTTCATCTGATGAAGATCCAGACTACTGCCCTAAAGAAAGTGATAACGATGACGAGTCAAGTGACACCGTTGGACCTAGCGACGAAGAGGGTGACTCGGGCGACTCGGGCGAGGGTGATGAAGCGGATATTAGTGAAGCTGGAGGGCAGGCTCTAACCGCTGACCAGGTCAAGAGATCCGTCAAGTTTGATGGTGGACGCATCGTTCACGGACCACAAGGATCTCTTGTTGTGCATGTCACTGAACGCACTCCGTCTATAGCTACGAAGATTTACTTAGCAGAGAAAGAAGCCCACAAAGCTAATCAAATGTCAGGAGTTCAGCAAAAAGTAATTAAAGATGACGACTCTGCGGCTTTGGTAGCTCAACAAGGAACGATTCATGGGGGAGTCGTTGCTTCCGAGAAGGCAAAGGGAGAAAAAAGCATAAAATCTCCCGAGATCAAGAAAGTAAAATCCCCCAAATCCCAAACTAAAATGCCATTGAGTGGTACAAAAAAGGAAAGCGTCCCCAGTAGCCCAAGAGAGAAGATTGCAGGCGCTGGTAGCGCGTCGAAGTCAGGAGAAAAGATGAAAACGAAGAAGTCTCCAAGCAACAAAGACACACAGGTGTCTAATAAGGAAGGCGCCAAGAATGACGTCCCAACTAATGATTCTAATGTCAGCCAAAAAGATGATCCTTCTAGAATGAAAGGAAGAATCATAGTTTGAAATCGTAATGAAACGAATAAGATACCGCTTTTCCTTGACCACTAAGAGGTTTATTTTTCTTGTAATTTAATATATGTATTTCACGATAGAAATAGCAATAAACTGAAATTAAGGCCTCGAAATCTTGTTTTCTGTCTCTATCTTTCCTTCGCTTTCTTTTCTACTCTTCTTAGCTTTCTCTTTTTTTCCGCTTAGGGACTGTTCATTAATTATCCCTGGGGGGGGATGGAGGAAAAGTAGGGGGGCTGCGAAAAATTTTCTCTCAAAAAAAAAGGGGGACTTTAATGGTTTTTGCTGACTTAGAGGGGGGTTGAAAGAACCAGGGGGGGGGGGCTGTGAAATTTTTCCCCTTCCCCTCCCACTTTTCCTCCAGCCCTCCCCCAAGGGATATTTAATGAACAGTCCCTTAGTTCTTTCACTTCCTATTCAGTGTTTTCGCTGTACGTATTGGCTTTTTTTCGTTATTCTTGGTTGCTCCGAAAGACTCAGTAAAAGAGAAAGAAATGAGGCCTATGGCAGCAGAGGGTCACTCAAATCTTTTCTTACAAACTAGGGGAATTGTCAGAAATTAGTACGGGGTCGGGGTGGGGGTGGATCACAGCTTTGTGAGCACTTCAAAAAGGAGGGTCATAAAAATAGACAGCAAAACAGGGAGGGTCACAAAAAATTATGCCAATGTGATCATCAAGAGATGACAAGAATACAAACCAAGTATAAAAATCATGGCATACAAAACAGTTCCTGTCACAAACAAGCGATTGGTTTTAAAAATATAAATGTAACGCGCGCGCAGTGAGTATATATTCTTGTTTTCTATTAGTAGCAGCTATTATCGTACCATGTTTAATAGATCATAACATATTTAAACTGTGCCCATAAGATCGAAGATAAAGCGTCCATGTTACTGGACAGGTGCGTTGAACCAAAAACTTTTTGTTCTGTTGATCTCCGAAACATTTCCCCCCTACTGCTGTAAAACAAATGTGGGGTACTATTTATGCAGGGTCATAATATTTTAGGACGAGCCCTAGGGGAGGGTCAAGATATTTCAACCCCATATCTGGGGAGGGTCATATTATTTTCTCACTGTATTGAAAATTTCCGACCCCCCCCCCCCATCCCCCCTGCTAATTTTTGACAAGTCCCTAACGATACTTACTTTCGACTCAAAAACAAGAATTACACTGGAACGAGAATAAAGATGACAAGAGAACGAGTACAAAAATAGAGATTAAGATGCCATGCAATTTTTGACTCTTGAGCTTACGCTTGCGTGCTACTGGAGTGGAAGTTTCAAAGTGCGAAAAAAGTGACCTTGAATGACATTGCTTATTCCCGCGATTACACACCGCCGGCGGAAATGTAGCAGACAGGCAACCCTCTTAGAAAACTTTTAGTTTTCTGCAAAAGAATCCTGTTTTCCAAACAAACCTGAAAGAAGTCTTGAGTTCGAACTAAACAGAAATTAACCGCCTTATGTTAGCAGGCACTTTGAAAGACTTTTCTTACTTTCTGACGCCTTGGTTGCTCATAACCCATTACGTCATGTCCAACAGAAACATGTCACAAGACACGATTTGATACTACGAGGTACACGATTGGCTAGAGATTTAAACGTCATAGTTATATATTTCTGTTATCAATTGTGATTGGTTAGAATATTTTGAGTTATGGTACAAAGTTCAAGCTGATTTTTGACATAAAACAACAACGCGCATTCAGTTCGTAAATCTACTTCGAGAAACTTAGGAAGGTTGGTACTATTTTCTCGCGGAAAAACTCCAAGACTACTTTACTATGGCCGCTGCTGATGTTCAGGTCCCTCAAGGCCAAGATGATGCCACAGAATCACCAGAAAACAAGTCGTTTTCCACTCGTTTGTACGAGTTACCTGTCGTTGTTGCCGCCATTGAACAACTTGGTCAACTGTATGGCAACGTGAAGGAGAAAAATGCCGTCACTAAGATGGCCTGTAATGCCGGAGAAAGCACTCTTTCTGTCGTTAGTGCTGCCTCGAAGCCAATCATTCAAACGGCGACGAATACTGCTTTGACTTTGGCGAAACCAGTCATTGGAAAAGTCGAAGATCCTGGTACGTGGTTTTAAGCTTAATTTTTCTCATATTCATTAAAATAGGATTTATAGGTTATTTTCCTCAGTTAGAAAAATACAGTGTAAGGATAGCATATTTCTGTCGTAGCTTTGTTTTTAAATTGCTTGAGGAACAGAAACGTTGTTTTAAAAGGGTTTCGTGATCATTTTATAAAATTTTGGTGCTTTAGATATAAGTATGGGGAAACACCTAAAATATTGTAGTTTTACTTTCACTTAAGAGTTATCTTCTTGATCTCCTGTACCTTGTACTATGAAATATTGCTTTAAAAAGTTGATATCTAGGAAATGAGTTTCAAAGAAAGATGGGTTCAAAGTTCACCAAGAACAATGTGGCAATACTCCAGTTTCGAGTTCTCTTTTGCTCAGCCTCAGCCTCGACTGTGCGTAAAATATTTACGATTAACAGCAAAACCCGAAGCATTTGTATTGTTCTTTCGTACGTGAATTCCATACCTTTCCACGGACTTTTAGTAAAACTATAGAATATATTACACGCTATTGAGGCTAAGGCTGAGCAAAAGAGAACTCGAAACTGGAGTATAGTCAATACTCTCCAAAATGCATTATAAGATAAAAATAGATTGGGATTAATAGATCGTTGCATTTTTGATATTAATACGATCAAAGGATATGATTTAAAAATTATCAATAATATATTTAATATAGATTTTAATTCATATTGAATTAACATTTATCAAATCATTGACTATAATTACAAGGATTAACTATGATCTAATATAATACTTAATTTGTTTATGATTATCAAAATCTGAAGCAAATTAACTATTTTTGGTGATTATTCAATATCAAACATTAAATTCAATGATGAACTTTTAGGTTATGCTTGTCAAAAGTAATGATCATTGTAATTAAACCTGGAATAATTTAGTTATTCGTACGTAAAGGGTAAAGGAATTCATTAAGTGCCAAAATCAATGCCCTACACACAAACCAGTGGACATAACCTGTCCAGAAGCTGCTTCCTTATTGGTTTCTTTTCTCAAAAAGCATTGTTATCCATGACATGTCAAAGCTGCTTTGGTCAGTTATTACATACCTTTTTGTATTGAGACATAACATGTAGAATCTGTTTTCTTATTGGTTTGTTTATTTCTAGTGGGCACCATTGACCATGTTGCATCAGAAACTCTGGCAAAAGTGGAGGAAAAATTCCCTATCATTACAAAGTCTCCTTCTGAGGTGGGTACAATATAAATGACTTATGAGCTGTAATCGTGCATTTGGTAGCAGATGGTTGTAAAGTGTTGATAGACCTTTCCTGAATTCGCCTGGATGATTACAATGGTTTCAAGTCAAGGTTGGCCTTGATAAATAAAAGAATCAAGTTTAGTCTTGCCTTGGAACCATTGTTTTGTGATCATCCAAGTGATCAGGAAAGGTCTATTGCAGTAAGGCCTGGTTCACACAAGCATGATAATCATAATTACCTTAATGTTATATTGCATATACTCATTTAAGCATTGCTGATTTAAGGGACAATTGTCTTTTTTCATACCTGTTTGAGAAGAGCTGAAGTGAATCTGCATATATTGCTTGTTATTAGGCTTATTAGGAATGTGGCTATGATATCTCATTGATTAATGAGAACAAAAAGCATTTGATAAAATTAGAGATACCTTCAAGGTGATGTTACACAGAACAATTCACGTTTTTTCATGATATGCTGTTGTGTGAAACGTTGATGCAGTGTGAAGGTGATATTACATGGTAGGATATATTCGCATGTTACGTAGCATCAACTTTTTGTGTAACAGTGTATTGCAAAAAATCATTATTGCAAATCATCACCACTCAATAGTGGTAGCATTTTGCTTTACAATAATTGTGTCCATAATTTCACCTCTTCTTTTTTTTTCCAGATTGCTGAGATCACCAAGACAGCAGTGACCTCCCGTGCCTATGGTTACTATGAAAATGTCCAAAACATGGCTGTCACTAAAATGGTTACTGAAAGGGCTAACGATCTGGTGTCATTCACTGAGCTGGTAGCTGAGATTGCACTGCCAACTGATGGCAACTGTAAGGAAGACATGGAAGAGCTTGAGAAAGCTGATAGTGATAGGGAGGGTAGCTTGGTTGTAAGGGCTAAGCATCTGGGAAATAGAGTCACCAGGAGGGGAAAAAGAAAGCTTTTGACCTACAAGCCTGTCCAAATGGCTGTTGATGCTGTAAGTATTAAGGTGTAATGCAGATTTAATTGTTCAACTACTTGTTTTTAGATAATACACAAAAAATATCATTCATATTTTTCCATTAATTCTTAGGTGGCTTGTGTCAATGGCCGCCTTCATGGCATTGCTGATATGTCTGCTGATGCTGGCAAGAAGGTCTACAATGCATACATGTACATCCCAAAAACAGCAGTCAAAATCTCTGGAGAAGTCATTGTCTCGGCCAAGGATTTTGTCTTTGCTTTCACCAATGTAAGTTGAAAAGTTCTTCTTATTAGTTCGATGAAAGGGTGTTCCACAAAAGGGGCGCTTTAAGAATAGACCTATTAACCCCTATGTTTCACCCAAACTATCAGAATTCTTTTTGAAATCTCTTTTCAAATTCAAATGTTAAAACTCCTTTGAAAATACCAAGACTATTGAAAATTAACTTGACAAAAAAAGCCACCAAAGGGATTGCTGGGAGTGTAGGTGTATAACCTCATTAAGGGAGAGGCCTATTGACCCTGTACATAAAGGATATATCTTTCATGTAATGAATGTCATTAATGTTAAAGTATTCTTTTTAGGCTCATGATGTTAAGGATCTCCCAGCTGCCATCCTCAACCTTAGCAAAAAGGCTGTCGACCCTCTTTCAAATGTGAAAGATAGTGTCATGGCATATGTCTTCGTCCCCAGTCAAGTAGTGACTGAATACGTCCTTTCATCTCGACCAGTTCAGTGGATTATCCCCCAAGTCATCTCTACCGAAGACATGAGCAACTTGGAAATAAGCATGGAGGAGATTGAGGATGATATCTCAGACTCTGAAAAGACAACGTAAATTACTAAATCATATAATTATCAAAATGTAGCCATTAGTTTTTTTTGCTGATAATCCACAAGATGAGTGCCTAGGTAATATTTTTTTTGTTGATTTTGTCATTGAAGGGTACCCAAACATGGTAATTGAGATAAAAATCCATCTATTGTAGAGTGATGTCACTTAACCCATGAAACAGAAACTAATAGTTAAAGCTTAATAGACAAATAGATGCAAAAGAAAAAAATGGAATTAGTGTGTAATAAACTCTATTGGGCTAACTATTTCATGGGTTAAGTGCCATCATTCTACTAGTTTTGACTCTAATGTAAGCTGGCTATCTATGTAATGCATTAAAATGTAAATCTGTTGTGGCTATAGAATAATAGTTAGTCCTGGATTATGTAGGAATGTCAGAAACATAAACTAAGTATCGTTATGGTAAATTAGATATTTTGCTCTTATTTGTTTTGAAAAGTTTTCTATTATGTCTCTGAAGTAATTCAAACAGATGATCATGACAACAATGGGTTTTCAACCAAAGCGATCCTTAGCAGTTATATTTGTTCCCAGGATATATGGCATGAATGCCAATGTGTTATGGCTATTGCAAAATAAAATGTAGAAGCATACAAAATACCTGTTCTTTGACATTGCATTCTTTCAATGTTTTACACAGCATTTAAATTCTGGTGCATTTTAGGTTTTCAATTTTTTTTAGCGGTGGCAAGGGCGGATGTGATTTTGAAAAGCTTGGGGGAGGGTTATCAGGGTCTTGCTTGGTATCAAGGGGTGTCTTAAGCATGTCCTAAGCATGGGAGGGTAAAAGAACATTTTTACCCACTTAAGGGTGTGATGTGAATATTTGAAAGCCAGACCACTCCCTAAAAAGTCACTTTGCAGACTGTTTTAACCATGTTTTTTATTCCATGGATCATTGGTTTTAATTTTTTGCTGTGATGTTGTAGTTTTTACAGCAGCAAAACCAAGGAAGGGGCAAAACTGATGTTAAGAAGAAGCCTTGAGGCCCTTTTAAAAATTGCTGAGCTCTTATTTAGAAAATCTGTAATCTGGTACTTTATGAATACCATATTCTCTGACCACACAAAAAAGTAGCCATGGTTTAATATTATGATGCTTTATTTCAATTTGTAGTAAATAGTTACACAATTCTCTTAAGACGCTCCTGTTTAGAGCATTATAGTGGAGGGATGGCACTTAATCCGTGAAATAGTTGCTAGTCTAATAGAGATTAGTAGACACTAATTCCATTGTCTTCTTTTGTGTTGTCTATTTGTCTATTAGACTTTAATTATTAGTTTTTGTTTCATGAGTTATGTTACATCACTCAAAAGTGATGGCACTTCTGCCTGAATATCAGCAATTTGTTAAATGAAATATAAAGGGAATTACATAATACTTTTCTGATTTGTTTCAGGGATATGTGGTGTGCACTCTATCATTTTGAATTTTTATCTTTGATAACCACATGGAAAATTAATAGCCAGAGAAGTTCGTGGAGGCTGCTCTTTGCTGTGAAAGTTGTTGTATCACAACCTGCATTAGAGCATGTGCGGTAAAACCATGAATAAGATCAAAATTAGATGTTTATTGTGCTTGGTAAATGATTCATGATGTATTTGTGTTTCTTCAAGCTAATATTCTCAGAAAAAATTCTGAGCTCCTGGTGGGATTTGAACCCACAACCTCACATGAGCACCTGAAGCTCAGAGGGTTAGACCATTGGCTAGCAACCTGAAGGTTGTGGGTCGGAGCTTGGAATTTTTTCCAAGAAAATAAGCTTGAAGAAGCACAAACTAGATCAAAATTGATACTGACAAATAGTATTATTTAGTGGCTAACAGTCGCTATCACTCAACCACAACAGTTCATAAAAGAAAGACACACGAGACATTTGTGATAATCACTTTTATTTAAAGTGGCCTTTTATTGAAAATGGTCTCTTGTGTATGTGTCTGTGTCATGAACTGTTCTGGTTGAGTGATAGTGACTACTAGTCACTAAATAGTACTATTTGTCAGTATAAATGTTGATTTTATTTCATGATTTTACTGCATGTGCTCTATTGTAACTTCAGTTGGGTTTTTGTGTTTTTCTGATCTGTCAATCATTTTTGGGGGCAGTACATAGTTGTACGAATCCCTGAATATCACTGGATGATTTGAAAAACCTCTACCCCAAATGAAGATTGACAGCTTAGAAAAGCGCAAAACTCCAACAATTTACAATAATACAGGTTGTGATGCAACAGTTTTTGCAGTAACTCTCACTCTGTATTAGTCAGCTTATGAAAAATTTGATACAGAGACTAACAAAACCCTAAAAGCATGCAATTGCTTGCACCATTTAGTAAGATAATAGCACAAATTAAATAGAAAACAATAAAATTAGCATTATAGCACTAATTAGTATTATTTATGTTGCACACTTTAGAATGATGGCATTTAGCCTGTGAAATAGTTATTAGTCTAATTAACAATTAGACCCATAGTTATTTGACTCATGGCCCATGAGGGCGAGAGGTCTAATTGTTTTAGTATCCACCAACTTGTAGATCAAACTTACAGTAAGAAAAATCTGCAAATCGTGATTCAGCCACCATTCTTTTTGTATTCAAAGCCAGCACTTTTTTCAACCATGGGCTATCACGAATAGCCCCTAGTAGTAGAGTAGCCAATCGGATTGCAGGATTTGTGATAGCTCACAGTTTGGTGGATACTAATATAGGTTAATAGACACTATTTTTTTGTGTGTGTGTCTATTTGTCTATTAGACTTTAACTGTTTCTGTTTTATAGGTCACGTGCCACTACTCTAGTGTTCTTTTAAACAAATGGATTGTAATTAAGGGGCTTTTCGTCCATGCTTTATTTCTGAAATTTTGTCCATTATCTTACGGAGGTCTACATCTGATCTCCATTGCAATACAGGCAACAGATCAAGCCTCATTACCAACAACAAACTAAAATGAAACTCTGCAAACAAAAATTCATTCAACATGTCACAGAATTCAAATAATAAACCCTCTCCTTTAGTGAATCTTTCCAGTGACTGGATGCCTTCAAAAACTATGTGGCTAATGATCTGAATCCCAAAGCAGACTGGAATGAGAATCGCTGACATAAGAACTGTCCCACTGTTGCCTGACAGAACAGCATGATATCCAACTAGACAATAAACTACTGAATATGCAAACTGTAGTAAAAGAAGAATTAGCATAATTTAGTATGATTTATGGAATGGAACTTATATAAAACACCAACAAGTGTAAACTATAAAAGGAAAGGGATGGGAGATTGAGAATAGAATGATAAAAGAATAATAGACAAGCAAAAGTAAGGGTGTATGGATGTAAAAAAATACATGTACTGTGAGAAACGTTATTGAAACTTTAGTGTTCAAATCCCAAACCCTCAGGAACTGGTTATTATTTATGTAGAGGGTGGGCAGTGAAAAAATTATATGGGGTTTAAAAAACCCTAACCCCCTTCCTAGGCATAAAACTGTGAAGACTCCTTCTCTAATACAGATTTTATGAAAAGATTAAAAAAAGAAAAGAACCCTCCCCCTTTCTGACCAATCTGAAAAAGACTTGACACACACCTCTTTACTGACCCTCCTACATCAATAATGACCAGTCCTTAAATAGACCTTATTCACTTGGGTGTGACGTTTTCCCAATACAGACCTCTTGGGAATACGATTCTGACCTGTATTGGGAAAACAAATACGCCCAAGCAAATTAGGTCTATTGTCAATGAATGCCATGACAGCATTTCTTGAAATAAGTGTATACACCAAATTGAAAAAAAACGTTGTCAGGTTCAAAAGGTTAAATCATAGAAGGTAAGACCCAAAGGGATACTGGGTAAACAGTTCATAAATCCCATAATATGCGTAGGGTATTGTTGCAACTCTCGAGAATTGCTTAGAATTCTTGAAGAAAGCAATATTCAAGAGTTGCATCAATGTTCAAGGCATTTTATGGGCCTTATAACTCACCTTTGATGATTTTTAAACCTTTTGAACCCAACATTTTTTCAATTTGGTGTATATTTATATATGGTTGGAGACAGGCCCTATCATGAACATAACTGTCAATTAATCAACAAACTGAATTATTCTGCACATCAGAAAATATATTTCTCATTCAATGCTGTATTCAGGGACATATTGATGTAAAGATATAATCTAAGGCTAATAGAATAGACCTTATTCGCTTGGGCGTATTTGTTTTCCCAATACAGGTCACGTGTCATTCCTTTGGGACTTTTTCCT
>JAAAQI020126660.1:0-14416 GCA_011800005.2 Stichodactyla mertensii
TGACTTGCCTAATCATTATCTTCAAATGAGGGAATTTTAAAGAAAATTCATTAACGAAATCCAAGGCTCCGGAACTAAATGCTATTAAATGGACTCATTCCGCTTGGGCGTTGTTGACCACTTTCTATATATCAGCCGACTTGTCGAACACAAATGTGAGCTACAAATTTTGAAACCGCCTTATTGACTGAAAAGCATGGCGTATATTTGACCAGTGAACCAATGTATACAGCTATTTCCAAAAACGATTGACGAGGCGAATGGCGATCAGCGATTGCGCGAACAAAGAGTCATTTCTTAAATATCTAAGCAATGTCTGCTGAAGGTCTTCGCTGAATGGTGCACACAATGTTTAGGTATTTCAGAAATGAATGTAAAGAAATTCTTATTGCTGCACAGTTCCTATTGGTCATGCAATAGCCATTCGCCGTTCGCCCCGTCAACCTTTTTTGAATAGCTGTAAACATGTATATATATTATGAAAAGTGGTCCAATTTTTCCCACTTCAGACCTCGTGTCCTCCTCTTGTAAATAAGATTCTTTGTTTTTGGTACATCCCCATTACTATGAATATACCTACTCAAGCATGTTAAGGCCTGGGTCTTTAGAGGATCGGCTAAAATCATATAAAAATTAATATCTTATTCAATCTTTAGCATTAAACATCCAATTTAATACCAAAAATGACAATTAAGTTCCTGAAGATTTTGAGCTATGTATTGTTGATATGAAGTGGTCACGTGAGTTTTAAGGTAGAAAAACATAAATTTAAAAATGGGCCGAGTTTATCGCTTTCATTATAGGGTGTTTTCAACTTTGAATTATTAAGTGCATAGGAGGTAATAAGAAACCGTCTGGAATGGATGTCCCCACTGTCACAGTTAGCAGAAAATTAATTTAATGCAAATTAAGGACTAGGTCACGTGACCTGTTTTGTAAAATATCCCCTTACCAGATTGTTGGGGACCGCCATTCCAGACAGAATTTGAAAGTAACTCATAAAAGAAGTTTAATGAGCTATAACTTGATATTCTATGAGTAGTGTATGATGGGGCCCATTTTAAATTGAATTTTCTTTATCTTTCTGGACACATTTGGTCACGTGACCCATCTTATGAGATTTTCATCTTCACAATTTTTTTGAAATAGTGGAGTTGTAATACCTGAAGAAATTTTAGCTTTCAAGCTTTTATATTTCTCCTGTAATTACGGCGACACAAGGAGGTAATGCCCAAGGTAATGACACGTGATCTGAAGTAGGAATACATTACGCTCCAGCTAAACGGGTCCACTCACTATCCAAAAAAAGAAAAGCCTATCCTTAGGCGCATACTCTAGCTATCGTGGTCTAAACTGGATATTGAATCACTTGCAGATTATCGCAGGCTATGATAGCGGTAGAGATGGAAGACAACCATCATCTGTCCCTTCAGGCATTTGTTATGCTGAAAAGGTGTGTATTGATCTTGTTATGGAACAATAAGACCTGGGACGATCCCTAACACTATTTTAAAGTTTGAAGATGACGTCCCATTTTGCTGCTTACATGTACAGCTAAAGGATGGCATTCATGGTCTTCGTATTGGTATTCTCAAAGAAGGTTTTAACCACCGAAATGCAGAGAAAGATGTTGATGACATGGTGAGACAAGCAGCTCAAAAGTTGGCACTCCAAACAAGTGTTCCATTGGAAGAGGTTTCCGTTCCAATGCATAAAGATGGTACGATATGTTTCTATATCTTTCGCCCCATGTAAAGGAATCCGGAATCCACGGAAATTTGGATTTTGGAATCTGGAATCCAGCTCATGGAATGCCGGGAATCTAACACTTGGAGTCTAGAATCCAGTACTAGAAATCTGGAAACCACTTGGAATCATGAATCGGAAATCGGTGATTACGCATTAGTTTCAGATATATAACTCTTATTCACCAAAAAAGGATCTGAATCAAATCACTTGTATAATTGTAATTGTTCTAGGTCTGGATATTGCCACAGCGATCGGCGATTTGGGCATTTGGAAAGCAGTTCTCAACGGGAAATGTAAGGACGTGACCGTGTTACACAATATACTGAGGTTTTAGCAGGGAAAATAACATTGTTGCGGGGAAACGAGCAAGGGGAAAGCGGAAAGGTTGTGGTCATGATGGACAAACAGGGGTTTTTTTTGGGGGAGGGAGGGGAGGGGGTAGCGCATTAAAAGAGCATTAACCCTATCATCCTGCGCTCTACTCTATTATGATTTCTAACTGTTTTCTAAGGTGTTGGCACAAATGACAAGAGCTACCAAACGATATCCCTTTATCAAGCCTTTCTCGATGGCATGACGATTAAGGCAAATGAAATGAGCGAGAATCTTAAGTTATTAGCCATCAAAGGCAAGTACCTTCATGACCACGAACAAGATATCATCTACAGTAAGGCGCGGAACTTGGCAAGAATGTTAGAAGAAGCTTACGATGAAGCACTCAGGAAAGTTGATGTTCTTGTTCTTCCTAGTGTGCCCTTGAAAGCTAAACCTTTCCCGAATTCGAGTTTTACACTCAAAGGTAATCACAGAATACCAGTTCGAAGTGTATAGAGCGGATTTCGTGTGAGTGAGAAACGGTGTAACAGGCGAATATCGTAGCCGTACTGTAGTAGTAGTACCGTATTTTACTGTAACGGTAACTACGCACAGTGATTGGATGATTCATCCGTAAACAATGGGAAGCCATTTCAGTGTTACTGCATTCTGTCCGTGTACGTGCTGTAAGTCAGTACCGTACGTTTCCCACTCATACGAAAACCGCTCTGTGTGTTAGGATCTTCGGTGCCTTCGTTCATATTTTTCAGCGTTCATCCCCATGCAATGACTGTTTTAATTAGCTTGCGCAACCAGAAAGCGCTCGAGAGAAGCGAACAATACAACGTAATTTGCGCGTAGGCACTAGCGGTTTTTCCTCGGCAGCAGCAATATCCCAGCACATTTACCCTAGGAATCAGCAGTGCAATTTTATCAAACAAATAGAGCACATACTCGGGTAGGAGTTTGCTTTACATGTTATTTGTTTAACAATTTTCAAAATTACGCGACCCAGACATTGAGCGTTTGGATTTTGGCTTCCGTCAATCAAATCAAATTTTCAACCAGTCATTATTTTGATTGACGAAAGCCAAAATCTACTGGTTTAGGTTCAATGTTTCTTTTTATATTATTTTCAGATCGTTTGGACCTCCTAGTAGAACATAACGGAAACAATTGCCCGTTCAACGTCACGGGACACCCTGCCCTATCAGTACCAACAGAACTGTCTCAGGGCCTTCCTGTGGGGATGATGATTGTAGGGAGAAAATTTGACGAAAGTACAATCCTCAGAGTGGCCTATGCTTTTGAAAGAACTAGGGCCGAATCAATTGAGCCAAAACTGCTTAAAAATTAATATTATTTAGTATTCTATTCGATTTTTCTTTTCAAAATGTCTAGAATTTTTCTTTTTCGCTTTGATCGCTAAAGACGGTTAATATTATAAATACTAAAACATGATTAAAGGAAGAGCTCTTATAATGAAGATGTTCGTGTAATCATCATTATCATCACTCATCATTATCATCACTCATCGTCACCACCACCATCATCATCATCATTATCGTCGTCGTCTTCCATCATCATCATCTTCCGCAGCATTAACATCATCATCGTCGTCGTTGCATCCTTCTCCTCGGTATCATCATCTTCCGCAGTAGTGTACAGCAGCAACATCTTCAGCAGCAACATCATCATCATCAGCAACATTATCATCAACAGTATTGCCTTCCTCAGTATACAGCGGTAAATCGTCACACATCATCACCCTCAGCACCGTCATCTGTTATCAGCATACAGTAGTGTTAGTAGTCTATTATCCCGTATTGACCCGGTAGTAAGCATGTCAGGAATGGTTGTGAATAATTAGCTAACGCTAAGGCTGTGAAAAAAGGGTTCTTAAAGCTAGTCTATAGTTTCTAAAATATTTTTGATATACGGTTATTAATGCAAGACCTAGAAGAGGAGGACAAAGAGGAGGACAGGGAGGAGGACAGGGAGGAGGACAGGGGGAGGGGGGATGGAGAGGAGTCAGAATTTTCGCAAACACCAAAAATCTGTTATCCATGAAATCAAGTAAGGCCTTGTTTAGATGAAGGTAGGGTGATCCTATTGTGAAGGCTAGCCCTTTTGTTTTTGGAGTCCCCTGAGAAAAGAAAACAAAAGACTTGTCCCTAATAAGGACTGGTGTCACCCCAGCCGTTCATATAAACGGAGCGCCTGAACGATTAGAGTGGTTATAGACAATGTACATGCAGCTACCCATTCTGCATGTGTCCATATCCATTTTATGAACGGTTTAAGTCGAGGACTGTCTAGACTTAATGCGTGCGCACATAGGAAGTGTGGAAGAAAAAAAAAGATATGAAATATATTTTCCTTCGTCTTGTAAAATCTGCGTTCTTCCGGGCAAAGCACAAGCAGGTAGGTTCGAGCTAGGTAAAGAGAGAGCTCGAAAACCCGCACAGAGGTAGAGATTCCCCGTCTCCCCCCCCCCCCCCCCCCCCCCCCCTACTCAGGCTAATAATTATTGTATTAATAATGATGGATATAGTAATTTTTGTAGTCGTTGTAATTGTATGAATTTCGTCGTCGTCACGAAACTCAAACTGAGAAAACGAGGCACATACATGAAAAAAAAAACACACTTCATCCAAAGAACAGATGAAGAAACGAAAGAGCGAACGAACGAACGACCAAACGACCGTTAAAAACGAACGAACGAACGAACGAACGAACGAACGAATGAACGAACGAACGACATGAAAAGGCCATATACCTCAGTCACCAACGCTAAAACCCGATATCGCATTGACTTCATGCTTTTATTATTTTTAAACAGTCCGATGCAAAAAACATGGGTCAGGATGAAGTGCAACCCGAAGAGGAAAGGTCAATATGATGCCTTATTCTCAGTCATCGAGCCCAATACCAATAGTCCGGTAAGAAGTTGAAAATATACGAAGAACGTGCTAAGTCTTTCTTTTATCTAACTTGCCAAGTCAAACCAAGACTACAAGGTCATGGAATGGCGGGACTCATGATCAATTATTTCTCAATAGACCGAATCGAAATATGGCTGCCGCGATTTGCATAATTTTTAATTTAATATTTTTTAAGTAAAATAAGCCATACCAGTCGAAAGGAGATATTTCTTGCTCTTGAAGTTTAATAGCAAGATGGTGAGTAGAAGCGAAGTTATTGCAATTTGGAATGCGCTAAAAACACTAAAACGAGGCTAGTCAGTCACGTGTCTCTCAAATCTAACACTAAAGTCTTTATTTTCAATCCTTGATATCTTAGAAGCCATACTTCATAAGATTCAAATTCTTAGTTTATTCAAACTTCGAAATTGATTCTCTACTCGAATTTTGATTTAAAATGCAAGCAAACTTTATGCTGGCCTTTCTTTGGAGTTCCCCTTCCTATTTATGGCACTCGTTGAAGAATCCAATCAAAATTTGATTGGAGAATTGATTTTGAAGTTTGAATAATCTACGTTTGAAGAGTCTAGGGTGGTATGCTTGGGCTGCTTTGACTGTAACGTTGTAGCTTTTAACGTTGCCAGATTCTTGAAGTGGAACATAACTGTTGCTGTCCTGATGCCTGTCCTCTTGGTAAACCCCTTCCAACTGGTAAGTTGAAAAAAAGGGAAAGAAAAGAGATAAGAAAGAAAAGAAGTGGAAGAACAAGTAAAGGATAGGAATGAATTGTCACGAAACTAGTTATATTAATCACGTGATCGCTTTCTTATCGTAGTCGTGATCACTTTTCTTAGAACAGTACTCTTCGTAGAAGCGAGAAAGGAGAGTGTTTTAGAAGTAGAAAGAAAGGAAGAGAGAGTGAGAAGAAAGGGGAGATCGAATCGAAATTTCACTGACTACATTCAAGAGTATATTCGCGAAGTATATTTATCAACAATACATTCACGGAGTACATCAGATTCACGGAGTACATTCACGGAGTACATTCATCAAGAGTGCATTCAAGGAGTATTGAGGGAGAGTTCAATAGACCTTATTCGCTTGGGTGTATTTGTTTTCCCAATACAAGTCACGTGTCATTTCTTTGGGACTTTTTCCTTTGTTTAATGGTAACGCTTGAGAAAATACATTAATATGGATAACCCTCAAACAAAGAATCGTATTCCCAAGAGGTCTGAATTGGGAAAACATTACGCCCAAGCGAATAAGGTCTGTTCCAAAAATAGCCAGTCAACACCAGCGTAAAACCATGGGTTATAATATGACATATGAAAAGCCTATCATGAAATGAGCCGAGCAAATGGAGCAAGATATAATTTTTTGTTTTCTTTAGCTTATTCCATTACAACGCACATTGCGTTCTATTTGTCTGAATATGATAATCTGAGCAAAGCAGGTTGCGTTGTTATGAATCTCCGACGTTAACGTTTGGGGAGTAAAGAAAACGGAGAATCCTGGAGAAAAACGCTCGAAGCACAGGAGAGAACCAACAAATAACTCTACTCTTATGTGATAGCAGGTCCAGGGATTGAGGTGCTCATCGCGTGACCCTTGATTTCCTAACAATTTGTTTATCTTCCCTAACAGACCATCCCATAGACTACGGTAAATGGATAGCTGTTGGAATATCAGGGCTTAGTGGCTTGTGCTTGTTTATCGGCCTAATAGTGTACGCTGTTCGCCGTTGTCGTCGTCGGAGGCCGGCAAATGACGGTGAAGACCTAGTTCCGCGAGGGAATGGTGCAAGACCAGGAGAGAACTGAGTAACTGATAATATTCATCACCTCCGAAGCTACATTAAATAACTTTTGTACAACGCACGCTCTGATATGAACTTTGTCAGCCGTGGAAACACATCATCATTAACGATATGACAGAATAGAATTTACGTAAAATAATAGGATGAAAACATGGTTCTTTGAACGCTTAATTGTTCATATTATATACGTTTTATCAACCTTTGTTAGGAAAACAATCGAAATGCTTTAGATTCAGTCACTCAATGGCGAGGGGGGGGAGGGGGGATCGCCCCCTAAAATTTCGGCTACAGCCTCTTTTTGTGTGAAGGATGATGTCATTGCTATCACTTTAAAGTGTTACTTTTAATCTAATTCACAATCTTTCACTATTATCTCAGCATATAGAGGAAATTGATTCATGCATGTGGGTTTTCTTTGGTTAAGGCGGAAAATTAGCATATGTTGGCGGGAAAGTGACCTTGTACTCTTTTTGCTCAGGCCTCGCTACGCCCTTGAAGTAAGGTTTGTGATAGTCTTCTAGTTTGTTCACACTAAAACAGCGCAGAAAATGGAAGGCAACAATTCTTTGGGTGATCAGTCACTGAGGAATGTTAAGAAAAATAACACAGACATCTGACGTCATCCCTAAACACCTCGATACCAGGACCGTAGGGAATTTTTTGATGGTGATGGTGATGGTGATGGTGGTGGTGAGGTTGGAAGAGAGGGCAGGAGATGGGTAGAGATGGTGGACTGTTAAAATCTGCGCGCTTAGTGTGTGTTTGTGTGACATGCGCTTTGTAGTCGTTGTTGGTGTTAACCTCATCAATTAGTGAGATTTATTTTATTGGGTCTATTTTTCCTTTTTGTCTTCAAGTTTTATAACTGTGTATCGTTAGTGGAAGTAGTGGTGGTGGTGGTGGTGGTGGTAGTAGTATTTTCTACTGTGTATTAATCATTCCCAGAAATCGGCTACACTATGACACGGAGCATGCGCGTTTGCCTAGGTTAAATTCAAATTTGTTACTCTTCCATCATATTTTTTTAATCCTCACAATAAGTAACCTACTTGGATTACTTGGATTACTTATCAGTCTACTACTTTAATTAATCTTAGAATATAGTCATACTCACTCGACCAATCAGCACTCAGTACTTTAGGGCTTTATATTCCATAAAGAAACTTAAGGTGTCAAGTGGTGGGGGCTTTGAAGCACAGGGAAAACGCGGGGTTAGAATAAACAAACCTTTTATTATTACACTAGTATTCCCTATATAGAGAATACTAATAAGGCTATTGTTTTCGGGTTTTTTTCGAAGCCTTATTAGTGTTCTCTATATAGGGAATACTAATGACTTAGAACAACACTCATTACATTCAAAAGTTTTAAGCTAGTTTAAACTGTAACAACCAAAACCTAAATCATTTGAATATAGCTAATTCACTTAACCTTGTCACTGTAAAATGTCTAAAGCCTGAAACTTTGAGCGGAATCATGATTTTTTTTTACCGTGATATACTTACATAAGAAACTCACTCTATGCCTGCAAATTCTACATCTTCGGTATGTATTCCTTTAGTTAATTCTTAGATAGCCTAGAGCGAAGTTTGTTGGTAAACAAAAGATAAATGAACGCTTTTAGGCTTTTTTAAAGCGACAACAATTGAATTAGCCATAAATACACTTTTACAACATTAAAATAGTTCAAGTAATGACCGAGTCCTTCAAACCCTCTCTTTTCAATTTCTGTACCAATTAGTCAATAAACAGTTAAGAAAAATCTAGCAAAAATCTCAAACTTGTCAAAAATTAAACTAGAGTGATTTCCCTTCGTCCGTGAAAGAAAAATGACTATATAGTTTGTACTAGTTGATAAAGAACAAAAGAAAACAATAGATTTAGTCTACTACTAACTATTAGTTTGCCTATTCTTTCATGGTCGAAGGAAAATCACCCTCGGCCATGCAACATAACTTACGTACTATCAAAATTTGAATGTTAATTCAGTCTCCCTATGTTTAACAACAAGCGTAGTTTTGCACTTTTGAAGAGCATTAGAGAAGGCCTTTACCTGCTGCTCGGTCTTTTGTCACTTCTACGGAACGCTGTTCTTCTATGCCAATTGCGAGACATGATGGCCTGTTCGTGATACGTTCTTCCTTCCGGCATCCCCGGTGATATCAACGTCCCATCTCCATTTTTGATTCCCAAAATAAACCTTGTCAACCAAAAAATAATTTAATTTCTACCGAAGCAAATGCATATTCCTTAGACAAAGTTTGCAGTTAAAAGTCCACATGGTGCTCTCTTGAGTCTTCTTGGGGACTCTTTCTTTTGCTCTTTGTTCAATATCCTTCTGCGTGACAAGATTTGAAATCTTTGTTTTTGTTGGTTCTCATCTTCCAAAAGCGCTTCGCAAGCCAAGATAGCCTCGACTTCACTATCTTCAGCATGTATGAGATCTTCACAGGCCAACATGACCTCGAGTTCGTCAGCATCAGGAACTTTAGTCATTCTCATTCCACGGCTTGCGACAAATGAACTCTTGCAGAAAGCAAACAGTAAGGTCTTCAAAATAATCATTTTCTCTAGGGAGAAGAACAAAAACGTAGAAAACAAATGCGTATACACAATCGGTCTCAAGAGTATGACTATATATTCTAAATCGGTTTGAGAATGAACACTCGTGGTTTATGGAATTTAGCGCTCCTCGCGATGATGGCTTTCTATCAATGCTCGGAGCTCTAAAATCCATAAACCACGAGTGTTCATTCTCTAACCCTTACATAGTTTATCATAATAAGTTCAAACTTTATAGAAACAAACTTTAACCATCTTATTAAGATAAGCAAAATTAAATATTACAAAAATTACTTTAAGTACAATAAATCTAACATAAAAAGGTTTGGAAAGGAATCAAAGAAAATACTCAGTTCTTCATGAAGCAGTACTAGTTTGCTTTCTAAATTTTATTGAGCCGACTGATTGTAAGGGTATTGCAAATCAATACAAATGAATTTATTAGTAATATTGGTTGTACTCTTGCACTACCTCTCCCAAACTCAGGTATATCTCCAATGACTTTTTGACCATCTGGTAACAACTGACAGATTCTTTCTTTCTCTTATTTCAACTCTTGACGTTGAAGATGAAATTGAGAAATTGAAATTTTTAAAAAGAAAGGCTGTTGGCCCTTATAGTATACCCAGCTACTATGACTAAAATCAATATTATGCATCTTATCTCTGAACATCTTATACATGTATTCAATGCATCTTTTTCTTCTGGTATTAATCCTGGTAGTTAAGTTATAACCTCAGTATTTAAAAAGGGCTCTCAAATTTATGTTAACAATTATCGCTCTATTTCCCTACTATATATTTCATGTCAACAGCATTATTGAAAAATTAATGTGCAACAGGCTTTTGAATTTATAAACAAAAATAGTATAACCCTTTATAATAAGCAGTAACTTGCGAAATATATATGCAAAACTTTTGATACCGTACTCATGAACTCTTACTTTCAAAGCTATGATCACTATGTCAATTAGTGTTGCTTGGTTGCTATTTAACTTTTACTTTCGCTTTCTCGAGCACGTGACCTCCATGCCATTTTAGGATCATACTGCTCAGTATTTTTAAGAATTTTGATTAAAAGGACCTTCAACTGGACAAGCTAACTCAACTGTACAACACTCTGTTGAAAATTTTTCATTTTAGAAACAAAGCCTATACTGGTAGAGTTTCACATGAAAAATCGTGTCCTGTAAAATATCAAAGAGCAATTTGAAGACTAAACCAAAGGATCAACTCTGACGCCCGTTTGTCTTCAGTGCTGGCGGAAACACTCCGTTCCTTGTCAAAATATTAAAGCAGATATTAAAGCGGATATTAAAGCAAGGAAAAGGTAAAGAAAATTGAAATAATAATTGTTTAAAACAATAAAAACTTTTCTTTCGGATTAGCTTTTAATTTGTTACTGAATTCATTTAGTTTATTTGCAAAGCGGAAGTCTTGAATATTGGCTCTTCGTTTGTGTTCGATATCTGTACACAATGGCAAAAATCTGACACTGGTTCTCTCGATCATTGGTTCTCTCGATCATTGGTTCTCTAGATCATTTGCCCTCTAGATCATTGGTTCTCTTCCAGCATATTAAACAAAAAACTTAGATTCAATCTTAAGCGATGATACGAAATTGCGTGACACAGCAATTTTATCGACATTTTCTAAGTGCCACAAACTGGCAGTCTCTATTGTATGCCGAGACTCGGGAAATGTGTATCTTTCAAACGTTTAGGGTGTCTAAGAAGCACCTCTCTGTTCTAAACAAAGTTAGGAGACTTTGTGGCCATAAAAGTTATTATTAAGACGTAATTTTGATGAAATTTAAAAACTCCCGGGTATCTAGTAATTTGAAAATCGATCCCGGGTGCCGGGTATCTAGACACTGCCTAGTTTGCGTAGAATGTACAAAATTCATTTCTTGTCAAGAAACTAGATGTTATAGCTTTTCTGAAGCTATTTACCCTCATCCCCCAGTTGGTGGTTGCATGGAATATACATACTTTTTAAAAAGGGTTGTTTTGAATCTTTTTAGGGGATTCCCCTCTCAAACTATGATGTCAGCAGTCACGGAATACAATCTTTCATTGGCGAGGGTTGCATTTATATTGCTATAATTCTTTCTTTCTTATTTTTGCAGCTTTCTAAAACACCAAGAAAGGCTCCTAAAGTCGCTATAGTTTCGAAAGAGAAATATGGCAAGGCCTGGAGTACTTCTTGTTACGCATATAATCGTGTTTGTCGTTGTTCATGTGGCGATATCACATGGTAACACAACAACTTCCAGTTTGGGTTTGTGTTCGTGTGTTTTGTCAGGACAGGTTTATAACCTTAAGCACCTCGCACGTTTGGATGGAAAGGCAAGGTAACGATATTGATCGGGGTTTATTTTTGAGTTTTAGGAGAGAGGTAAACGTACTGTTTTGTTATAAAGCACTAGTAATAGGCCCTTTGCAGCTCATAATCACGTGGCTGTGACTGCATGGCAAAAAATAATGAATTAATTAATTAAAAATAAATAAATAAAAAAAGAATGAATAAATGAATGAATGAATGGATGGATGGATGGATGGATGGATGGATGGATGAATGAATGAATGAATGAATGAATGAATAACAATAAATAAATAAAATCCACCCTGGAGGGCGTATTCAAAAACTTGGGGATTCATCGCCGTATTCACCGGATAAGTGTGGACGAGAGGCAAATCCGCAACGAAAAAGTTGCGGATTCAAAAATATCTGGATACGTGTGGGCGGGGCCTAAGAACTGGAAACATGCTTGTAGTTTGTAATTAATAAACTAACATTATCTTATATTATTGCTTAAGTTTTATTGTAGAGACTAACTATCACTGGATATATGGCTACAATCCTTGTGCGCCATTCAGCATAGGTGGTTGTAAAGATGTCGCGGTAAGTCACTTTATATATATATATATATATATAATTTTGAAGTCCATACACACTAAGTGTTTTGCATCAGGCTCTCAGGTCATAGAGAGAGAATGCTGAGGGAGCTGGCTGCATAGTGTGGTCATGCTCGCTAATATTTAACCAGTTTAATATCAGGCAGCGTGAACCGGAGGCAAAATTCTACTCCCTTTCATATATCAACATCTTTACAAGAAATAGGAGTCTGCTCCAGGAGTAAAATCCTTAGTTTGTTTGTACCTTTACTGTAATCGCAACTGAACGAAAACAATGGGAAACCATTTCAGTGTTACTGCATACCGTAGAGTTACGTGCTTTAAAGCTGTACCGTAAGTTTCCCAGTTACTTAGACAATGGTTTCTTAAAAGCCATTTTACTAAATTTTTTGATTTGGTCTCAAGAAACTGCTCTTTTCATATAGGTTAAAAGCCAAGAGGTAGGTTTTCATTGAAATTCAAGACGGAGGGCGTAGCCTGAGATCTTGAATTTCAATGATGACTGGGCACGCGGTTTTTAGGGTGTTTATATATCAATCACACCAGCATTCTTTTGTTTCTAAGAGGTCTTGGAATTTCACTTCTTGAAACACGAACAGTAGTTAATCAATTAGCGCATGCACTCAAGAGTTGTTTTCATAAACCCGTGGAATAGATATCAAACGAGTACATATTTTTTAAAACCTTAATTCTATTGTTTTGTTTTGTGTCTTTCTCTTTTGATCCTCTTGAGAATGGTTAAAAACCACCAATAAGCAAAATATATAATAAATTTAGTGATGAGCATGCGCAGTATAAAACAGTTTCATCCCACCCACAATAAAGGCCTCAAAGGTACCAGGCTCTTGCACGAGTTCTGTGGATAACTAAACAGGACAAGGACTGTGGCACCTCCTCCTTCTTAAAGCTGAACCTACTAGGAGGCCTTTATTAAATTTAATAAAGTCCTTATCTCTGCCCCACTCTCCCCTGCTGATCATCAAAGCCGTCCCCAACATTAAGAATGATGGGTCTTTACCAACTTGAAGGTACCAAGACCTACTGGAAGCAAAAGAACTGGGTGTGGAGGGTGTATAAATTGAATACAGTCAGAGAACATGAGATAAATTTGAAAAACGCAGAAATAGAGACTTTAATGGATTATACAAGTTTCCTCATATGCATCAAACGAATCAAGGGTGGTGTAGCGGTAGCGCACTCACCTCTCGCCTCTAGGGTTTCGAGTTCCATTCCTAGACTCAGCATTTCATATGAGTTCTTGTTGGGTCTCTTCCTTGGTTCAAGGATTTTCCCGAGATCTCTGGTTTTCCTCCCTCTGCAATCCAAGACGCTAAATTCCAATTCGATCTGTGAGTTAGCCGTGAATAAGGCCGTGAGTGTTTGATTGAGGTGGTTAGACACATTGGAACAGTCATAAATAATTAGTAATCATTGATAAAATCCAGCTCAACCTAGGTTAAACGCTCCAGTGTCAACACGGCCTTAGACGAGCCAAGAGGTTATTTATTAGGTTTCGATATAACTGTTGTAGGCCTATTTGCATAGGAAGAAGGAGGTGATATTTGGTTTAAGGTCTATGCATGTTAAGGACGTTCGCAGGCAATTGATGGTGTGGTTTCAATTTTCTGATACTTGGCACAAAGTTACTTCAACATATTTCAGTTCCAAATGTTATTAGGGCCGACGTGCCTATTCTCATGCTTAGTGGTTTCTAGAGAATCCATTTAGTTTCTAAGAAGTAAACAGATAGTTCTAAAATGTTCTAAGAAATATGGTAATCAGTTCTAGAAAGTTCTAGATAATTCAGAGAAATTAGAAATATAGTTCTGGAAGGTTCTAGAAAGAGAAAAGTATTGTTGTAACTTCTGTTACAACAATACTTTGTTCACCGGAAGTTACGTCATATTGACCATAAAAACAACAACGTTTTGTCGTATAAAGTATTATTTACAAGCAATAGAGTTGTTCCGCGTAGGGAAGTTAAATATCGAAATTATCTTTGGGTACGAAATACCTGCAAATTAGGTGTTTCTGTTAATGCCTCTATTGTTTAAGGTATTAAGAGCGGCTGCCTGTAAAAACCGAGAATCTCAAGTCAGTTAAAAGAAAAAAAAAAGAATTCTTATATAT
>JAAAQI020126671.1:0-14414 GCA_011800005.2 Stichodactyla mertensii
CAACATTCACTTAAATATCACTAATTTACATAAAGGACGTCTCAAGGGAGTGATCAATTGTTGCGTTGCAGTGATTTTTTTCTGTGCCTATATATATATATATATATATATATAATTTTTTTATCGTGTAATGGTGTTATCTGTTATTTTTTTGAGCAGCTAGTCTAAATTTATTTGTGTTAGCCTCCCAATTATAAGGGTGCTCTGCGGTCCTTGCCACCCCAAAAAATTTAACCAATATCTGTGTTGCACAAAACATTTACTAAAAAAAGGATTATAATACAGACACTTTGGCTATGTACGCACTCTACCGGATAGCAATTGTTTCGGCTCAAAAACTATACCGTACTATAGACCTGTTCACACATGGAACGCTTTTATCGGCTTAATTCCTGCGCATCGGAAAAGATGTTGCTCCGCTCCGTTCTCAAAAGTGATACACTTTGTCATCGGATAGGTTTTTATGCCGATTCATGTTAAGTATGAACAGCACAATCCGGTCTGAAGCCGGTGGTCCAGGTTATTTTAGAAAAGAGGAATGGTAACTATCCGGTATAGCCTGTTCTCAATGGGACCGAGAACGCCATGTGCCGTTTTGTAGTGTGAACATGCCTTTATTATACGCGCGCTCTGAACTGCCATCAAGTGCGGAGCACAGATTTCGTCATCATGGCGGAAAAGAGCTATGAGGAAGGTTAAAACGTTTTTCATTAAGTCTTTTTATATTATAAAACAGTCGAGTAGAACCTGCTTCAACTGTGCTCCGTTCAGTTATAGAAGCACTTAGGAAGTGTCAAAAACACTCAAGAAGTGAGGAGAAAAAACTAGGCTGCTTCTCAGTTTCTCCCTACACTTCTTTTCGTGCTGTTGTCACTTCTCCAGTGTGCTTCTATAACTGAACAGAGCACAGTTGAAGCTGTTCTGTCTGTTAGATATTTCTAATAAAAATACGTGGGCATTTCTTTTTCCGCAGTCCTGTTAACCATTATACCTGAACTAAAACAGCTGAGCTATTTTCATGTCTCTGCAACAAATTCATTAGTTCTAGATTGTCATTTATGGTCAGTTTTGTTTCTGAAAAAAAACGTGAGAAGTTTATGGTTATGCTTACTGAACTTACCCATAATCGATCCAATATTAGGGTCACACGAAACCTTAAGATAAGATGAACTAATCTGAAGCTTTATTATCAACTTTGTGTTAATTAATAAATTATGAAAAACGTCGTTGAGCTTGCTGAGGTAAGGAAACGAAAGGTGAAAGGCACCAGAATAGTTTGTGATCAGTAATGAGTTTATCAAATCATTCATTTTGTTGTGGTTTGGGTTTTCATTATCCAATAAACCACTTCTATCCGCTTCTACCTATTTATCTTTTTTTTTTTTTTTTTTTTTATCTTATTCGCCGAAAAAAGTAATTATGTTATAACAAATAATGATCTTGAATGGCAAGACTTACACACCCATTTCAAAAAACGTCACAGCCAAAAGCAGCGACAAGACCGAAGTAGACCAAAAAGCAATACAGGTCTGTGGTCAGGATATTAGCGACGTTTTCGCCACACATTTTATCCTTGGGAAGCATAGCAGCCTGTCGTAGTAAAAATTAAGATTAAAATGACTTACTGGATTACTGCCTTGCAGAGTTCGCTTGTTGCTTTTACCTGTGACACGTTTTTTGAAACAGGTGTAATAAAAGCACGACTGCAGTATTTTAGCCACAACTTCAAGTTTCTGAAGTAGTTGAGCCACGCTGAGCTAGGCTCAGTTGCAAACCAAACTCAGGATAAAAACGCAATCTGTGCAGAGCCCGTAAGATCGAGGAATTTGATCCTTTTTTACTTGCTTTTTCTTCCTTCTTGCTGAGACTTTTTACTCCTAGCGGTGCTCGCATCAGTGTGACTTGTTTCTCTAACTATAAGTTTCAATAAGTCAGTATAAGTACAAACTTTATTGTTTTTATTCAGTTGAAATCCAGAACACTATGGCCAAAGCAAATATAGAAGAGTTCGTGAAAGAAACTCTAGCAGACGAGTCGTTTTCTGGAAGCCAAAAGCATCGACTAGCAAAGTTGAGTGATTGACTTTGCAAAGAGCCAATGCTTACAGTACTGACAATCTTGTAGCTACTGCCTGTGATGGCTCTCACCTTGTTACGTATTCGTTCACTGAGTTCTATGGCCAAGGTTTTGCAGCTCGCAGCATCGTACTTCAAATCACGAAGACTCTGTTCCAAAATATCTTTACAAACACCTTGGATTATATTCGCTTGGAACTTATTTTCATTGTGAGGAGTTTCGCCACTTTCGAAATGTGAGTTTCGTATATTTTTGTCCATGCTTTGAAATTGTTGGAATTGATAAAACCTTACATATAGTTGATGTTTTTAGAAGTTGTTCGTCAGTCGGTATCCTTTCAAAATGCTTTTGTAATCCGGTCGAGCCTTTCTTAAAAGGAAAGTGTCGTACCACACTGAGACTATAAGAAGAGCGACAAATCAATCTTCCAAAAGTAAAAATAAAAATAATTGGTCTTTTTTCTTCCTCAGGTGTATCTTTGGTGATGGTTCTCTGGCCTGGATAATAGCTTCTTTATTCAAATTACAACAAGTGAAAATATCGCTCAATTATGCAACTATAAACAGTAGCTCTCATTAATACCGTTATATCTATTGTACCAGCGGGCTGCCTTTCGGGATGTCTTAATAGTCGAAGCTACTCTCAATCACCGCTCGACAATGTTGGTCGTATTAGTATCGATATCTTAAGGGTTACAACTACAAAATAAGGTAAGAAGCACGGAAGGACTTTTAGAAATTAAGAAAACTATTTTGGTCTGATTGTTTCGTCATTATTTGTTTTTGGTGTTCACACAATGCTAATATTGAAGGCAAAACTGATAACAGACAGTCCAATAGTTTTGGTTACCGCTTCGTTAGATTAAAAACTTTCTTTATCCTTATAGTTGCTTTAGTTAGTTCTTGCGCATGGCCCAGGCCGTTTTTTGAAATTATGATGTATTTTAGCTTAATGTAGCTACAAACGACAGACAAAAACAGCGAGAGAATAGCGGCATCGAGTACTCTATCAGGACATAGCAACGTTCACCTGCTTTTGATATCTATGAATATTTAATGCTTCGTGTATTCATATACCCAGCGGCTCAAATACATCATTGAATTTGAAAATAAATGAATTCACACATTTGAGCTTTGCTCTAATTCACCTTTTTTCCCTTCTTTCTTTCGTGTTTGCATGTATCGTTTAAGGTCATGCATTGTCTTGGTTACCCAACACCTTAGTAACTTGCGCTAGACTAAGTACTTTTCCCGCCGTTTCCTCAATCCGGCGGTTCCTTGCCGCCAGTCTTTGAGTTTCCGTTTCCTTCCAGCGATTTCGCCCCAATTTTACTCCGGCGATTTTATTGCCAATTTTCATGGACCAAGGTGTTTTATTGTCTCAGATAAAAAATCCGGGTTCTTATGGGGGAATTAGCTTGGTGAAAACGTAAACTCTTTACATCAGTTATATTTAATTCCAAGCTTCGTTACGACCAAATAATTCGAGAGCAGATCAGTTCAAACACGAGACGTAGTCGATGCACAGTCGTTTTTAGTTTTACTGACTTCAATCGGTTCTCTCCGACTCTGTCATATAAAAATTTCTGTACAGTAGTTTTCTCCGAAGAATCAATTCAAGAACTTAGGCTTCAAAACACCAACATGTGCATGTGAGAGTACAATAGTAGAATTGGCCAAGAAAATTATCTTGATTTTTTTTAAAACGATTAAAGGCTTATCCAGTATTTTCAATCCTTGTTGCTAGAGGGAGAGTATACGAGTTGTTGCTAGAGTACCTAAGTACTCTCCGTTCAATCCGACAACTAGATTGTTCTAGTACGAATATCCAACGGAGATCTTTTCAATTTGTAGTCTATAGCAGAACAAAGACAGCTTGTGAATACTTTTGCATTCGTGAAGAGATTATTCTTAGAATTCAAATCCCGCCAGTTATCAGAAACAGAAACAGTGTTAAAGAAACAATTTGCGGCAGTTTCGAAAGTTCAAGGATTAACACGGTTAGTTTACAAACTGGATAGAAATTACTTTGCTTTTCATTTATTATGAAATAGTTTAATAAGATCAGTCTTAAAGCAAGTTTCCATTTCCTGGTGATGTTATTATGCTTCGAATATCAAACTTAGGCCGTCAGTTTTTGCACCATTTAAAATGTGACTGTGAATCTTATCTTCGTATCGGAAAGGAAATAGTTTTTGACATCTCAAATATGAAAGCTGCCACAGTAAGAGGTTAATTCCTGTAATTCGTTCTTAGCACTACTAAATTTCGTCCTTGTTAGAACTCAAAAACTTGTGAAGTACAAAGCTTCTTCCTTGAGCTGACGTCGTGTTGGTTATTCGTGTTTGTATACAGCTATTGACTACTGTTTTTGGAAAAGGCGAGTTAGAGGTAAGAGCCATATCAACATGCTAGATGTAGCGACAAGTGAAATTACTCCGAGTCCGGCGTTAGCGATTTTTCGTGTAATAAAATGTTTGAATGATTGTACGATAGACACTGAAAAACGTTATATAATAGGGTTTTTCGGTAACCATAGGTTGATCCAAACACGCTGCTTGCGCACATGTGACATACGCTCTCAATTTTTCCTCCAAGTCCCGGAAAGCGCGCGTCATGTTGTTAGATGTGCGCAGCAAAATATTGGGCTTTTAGTAAAGTGTGCGTGCGGACGTACTCCAAGGAGAGAGCGATGAAGCTAGTCACTAATTATTAAGCAGCGAAAGAAACAAAGCGATGCGCAAAACGAAAATAGTCAAACTGGTATCTTGTATATCTTTTAACATTCGTTGCTAAGCCGAGGAAATATATTGTTTTGTTCTCAGTTGGGCGTCAGATAGGACCTGAAGTCGATGCGGTAAGAATTCCCAATCTAGCATTTCCCCTAACAAATGTACAATTTTGTTTTTAATTCTAGGTTGTCATGCAAGAAGTACAAACGAGTTAGAAATCGCTTTATAGCACTATAAATGAGCTTGAACCCTCAAAAGTGTTTAATCACGTGCCCTTCTCTGGTCTGATACTTTTATATATTACGAGGGAATAGCTACAGCCCGAAGACAATGAGCGTTAGAAAAATCCTTAGACATCTCAGCGAAAGAAAGCCCAAAACAAACCGAAGGAGAATTCAGTCATGGCCGCTCGACAACAAACTCGACAACAGTGCCGATGACCTCGCGACGATCCCCGAAAACAACTTTGTGGTGACTTCGCGAAACACCGAGGGCCAACGACGAAGCAACGGCAAGGCCGACAAAATCCAAGACAGCGAGTTTTGCTCGATAATCCGTGAAATACTGACTTCATATCTTAAACAGTTTGAAAGATACGACCACGGTCTTTGCAGTCGTTTAGGAAGTTTGTTGTCTGATATGATCCGCTCCAAAGTGTACGAAATTTGTGGAGACAACTGGAAGATTGTTGCTAATGTATATGTTGGTGCAGTTCGAGACCAGGGTATCGCGGTCGCCAGTCAATGTACCTGGATACCTGAATGTGATAAATTTGCGTCAGCTAGCTTTGAAAACGATGTTTTGTTTGCTTTTGGTGTAGTTTTTGCGATATTCTGGGAAAGTGAAATAACCTGAAAGGTAATGCAGCTAACTCTATTAGCTTCTCCATTGCAATTGATGGTTCCGAATTAACTCCATAGTTACTGTTGCTACGTCCTACAAGGCAAACGAAGTCTGCTAGAAAACTGCACACCTGAGATTCTGATCGCAAACAGATGTGTACATTTTGTTGGTATTTTTAACATTCTAAAGAAATATGAGAATCAAATTCAAGTAAAGTAAGAAACTTGAAAAAACAGGCAGTTCATGATGGTGTTTGTGGGACAAGACGTATTCCACTGGGAAAACCAGTGCTACAGTGATTGGTTGGCTATTGTTTGAGTCCGAACCATGAACTGGTTGGAGTCCGTTTATTCTCAAAAGCCAACTAATGATCACTACACAGGGAGCCCACTCACTAAAAGTGAAAATGAAAAATCCAGATAAAAGTGTGTTTTATTCATTTTCTGAGTCCGAGATGCCGTGCTAAACACGAATAAAATAATTAAATTAACTAATTAAATTAAATTTTAAAAAAAAAACACCCGAAAAACCACGTTAAAAACACTACAAGAACAATGTATTTACACACAGGAGCGACAGGATCGACCACTGACCACTTTCTTTACAACGGTTCACTAAAATACAAAGCATTCAATCAAGGCTGCAAGAGTACTTCCAAATCCCCCACCCACCCACCCCCGCCTCTTCATGACCGCTTCTTAGAAGTGTTCCGGCGGTAGCATGAGACTGTTGAGGTGCCACTTGGTCGAGTTCATTGCTTGCTACAGTGCATGTAGGGTGTGGGCCTTTCTCACTCGGCAGTCATACTTATTTCCATTGCTAAATAAAAACCTATGCTTATGCCAAGTTAAACTCGTTCCGAAGTGCTTAGGAGTACAACATGGCCGCCGCGTGAAAGTGTCATCGACATGAAAACAACAACAACAACGAAATGAAAATAACACACCCAAATTAAAATTGAAAGAAAAAGATATATCTCATAAAAATCTTATAAAAAGGAAACTAAACTGCATCGAATTGTAATGAATACACGTTTCCCGAATTCGTTTGAATTGATACCACCATCATGCATTGGTTTCAAGTCGAGACTAACTCGATCATTTTATTCATCAAGCCAACGTCGACTTGAAACCATTGTATCGTGGTAATTCAAGCGAATTCGGGAAAGGTCTTTAAGGACTATTACTGTACTTAGTGAATGAATTTATATTTCCATACACAAGCAGCCCAAGCCACGTATTAGAGAAATTTATATACAGGTTAGGTTTTTATTACCAAGAATGTTAGGTAACAGTTACTAAAGCTCCCCCCCCCCCCCCCCCCCCCCAAAAAAAAAAAAAAAAAAAAAAGATCAACTGACTGCCAATTACAGCCGGTCTGTCGAAGTAAATCGAGATAAAACTGTTACGTAAGCCAGTTCAACCAGGAAATCCGTGAGGGTAGATGACTTTTTTTCCTGCGGTGGGGAAACGACAACCCGTAACAATACATTGTGATGACAAAAAAAAAAAAAAAGAAGAAGAAGAAGAAGAAGAAAATAACAAGAAAAAGAAATAAGAAAGAGAGAGAGAAAATCTACCGTACCGTGTAAATACTATAAGTTAGTACCGTACGTTTCCCTTTCATATCAAGACTGCTATATCACCGGAAGCATACCGAAGTTAACTAGAAAAAACTACTTCAAAACCTTCGAAAAAAGATTTATTTCTTTGGCTCTTTTTCTGCCCTCTATTGAGTGATTTTTGTTTGTTTGCCTTGGTTTATTTTCTTTTCTAAATCGGACGTGCTGTTTTTCGTGTTTTGTAAACGTTTGGGAAAGAAAGATAAACAGGAACTTTATCTTTAATGTGTTAATTATGACTAAGAGCCTAAAATAACTAACCCCCCCCCTCCGACTTTTTCCTGACTTTTCCCTGTTTAAATAACAATTTCACTGACCATTTTGCACAAGAAAATCGAAAACAATTTATATGATGTTTTGTCCACAACAAATTTTTATATCTACAATGACAATCACATGATAATTTTTCAAGATATCAATGGTTTACAATGCTTTTTCTATACAAACTTGAGTTTTTTTCAAGGGATTCAATGTTTTGATACGTTTATCCTTTAAAATACGAGACTATATTAACCATATGACAGCTATTATGGGATAGCTGTGACCAAAATTCCCTGACTTTAGGCGAAAATCTGAATTTCCCTGACTAAATAAAAACATCCCTGACTTTTCCCTGACCCCTCGGAGCCCTGTCTCCCCTCCCCAGACGCCTTAAACTTCCGTGGATGCGAGATAATGAAAAAAAGAGCGGATTTCGTATGAGCAGAAAACAGTACGGCAATAAAATTCATAACGATAGCCGTATCATACTTAACTGATTTACTGTAACCGTAACTACGCGTTGCGATTGGATCGATGATTCACTCGAAAAACAATGGGAAGCCATTTCAGTGTTACTGCATACCGTACCGTGTACGTGTCGTAAGTCAGTACCATGCGTTTCCCACTCAAATGATAACCATTCTTATGGAAAGCCATTTTAGTGCTACGGCATACCGTAACGTGTACACCCTAATTCAGTACTGTACGTTTCGAACACCGCTCTAAATAAGCCGTATTATTAGTTAATTTAAAGGTAAATTCTGCTAAACTAGTGTTAGCTTTTCATTTAAGGCGCAAGCATGCAGTATTCACTATTCAATAGACAAACTTCTCGAAAAGCTCGCGTAAAAATAAGCCTCGCACAATTTTAATCAAATAATAAAAAATTGCTATAAAATGATTTTATTACAATCGGTGGTATTCATATTAAATTTTTGGGTTAATAAAAATCAGAAATTCCTTTAAAAAGATTTCAATTTCTTTTGGATATTTTGTAGTTTTGTGTCAACATCGATACATGTTGTTGATAAAGATCACTTCCAGTTCCCCCTCCCCTCCCCTTCCCTCCCCTTCCCCAACTAAAACAAGAGCCCGGCGAGCGTGTCACATAACATTAGGTCGCGAAGTCAATAGACTGTTATTTATGATACGTCTACTCAAGGAAATAGCTCCAAAATAAGCTCAAATTACTATCCGGTGTGAAAAACAGTCCTAAGCTTGAATCAACAAAGTCAGATGTCGAAATCACATCATGTGACGTGAACTCGATTGAACATCAACAATAAAAGAGAAAAGTCGTCAAATTTTGGTAAAATTAAACAACGACAGTCAAATGTCTTCTTAATTTTTGAGCTCTTAAATTCCCTTCCCTCGGGATGCTATAATGGCATTAAAATAGCTTTTCAGTGTTCATACTTTGGAGTATCTTTGTCAAACGTTATCTTCTTGACCCCGTACGTGAAATTCAATCTCGCAGTTCTGTCACCAAATACCGAGGAACTGAAAAGGCTAAAAAAGGGTCAAGTTAAGATTGTTTTTTGAATGCTCGCTAGCAAAATATACTAAATTTTAGGTTGGAATTAACCTCGTATTTAGTACTATAACAATTCTTTCTTGACGTCCGGTAGGTCGGAATAAGTTTCGTCACTCGATACTGAGACTTCTCCACTGCAAATCATTGGAACGGTAGACGCATCGTTGAGCGATGTGGTCGAGTAGATACAGTTAGCACTTAGAAGGCTTTCTTCAGTCTTGGTCAGCGCGTTACACATCTCTTGGTGGCTACCGTGGTCGAGTGTTCTGTCCAGGGATGTCGGCGAAGCGACTGAATCGATAGAGTCAATGCTCTTACGGATGGATACGTCAGTAGAACTAGCGAGTAAAACACAAAAATATTAAACACACGTTACACAAGCAGTTTCGTCGCTTTTAACCTTAATGTATGAAAGCAAACACAATCTAAAACATACAAAATAATCGTGTTCCGTTTGCGGCGCAATAGCAAATCATTGTTAAGAATATTTTTTTTGATTTGAGCGCTCAGAGTTTTAGACAAGGCTGTGAATTGTTTGGCTAATTTCAAAGATACACTTTCTTTTATGCCTTTTCTTTAGAAGTCTAATTGATAATCACAACAGAGTCGGGCAGTGGTTAATGAGTCTTTTCGATCCTGTTTGAGGACGGAAGCGCGTAGAAAGCATAAAATACATAAACACAAGGACCTTCGATATCTCCAAGAAGAGTTAAAGCACTCCAAGTCAGTTTATCAGGCCGCTACAGCACTCGGACGTTAAGTCGACTATGTCAACATTTTGAAGAAGTTGAATGAGATCACAAGACAGCGAGAACTTCACATTATACAGTCTTTTGAAGTAAATGTTAACAACGCCGAGTCCGATTCAATCTTACCTTTTATTGGAGGGCATTCTGTCCCGTTGTCTTCGATTTTTGAACCAATTACTGACTTGTTTGAGTGTCAACTGTGTCTGTTTTGCAATGACTCGCTTTTCTTGAGGTGTGGGGTATTTATTTTGTTCGTAGAATTGTTTTAGCATTTGTCTGGATTTTTCTTTGAAGCAGTAAACTGTTTCCTCGCCGTCCCAAATGGTGCGGGGTAGCGGGAACTTCCTTCGAATGCGATACTTGTCCACGGCACCAAGGCATCGACCTCTGAGTTTCTCAGCTTCGCTGTAGTGAGCCTTGTACCATAACGCCTGTAGCATCTCGTGCGAACTAGGGTCAAACTCGTGCCCTTCAAGGATGGAGTAAACCTCGCGAAAACGACCATGATGGAACGAAACATAAGCTCTGGCTTTCAGGATGCTGCTGCTTCCATTCAGCAGGTCGTTCGGTGGGAGGGACCACAAAAATCTCGAAAGTCTTTCCACGTCCCCTGCTTGCCGTAACGCGTCACAAACACATGAAATTTGCTCTTCTGTGAAAGCAAACGTACTTGTATCGCTTTTGATGGGAGAAACATTATCGTAAGCGTCCATGTTGCCGTAAGATGAGCACAAGTCGGTTCACATCGAAAAATCACCTGAACGTGTTGGGTAACGTAGTGCAGTCTGTCAGTTATCAAACCTCCGATGTGTGAGAAAGCCATGACTGACCCATGGAAATCAAAAGGCTTCACTCTGATTGGCTAGAAAATCAATTAATCCTAAACAAAAGGAAAAGCTGTTAGGGATGTCAGTTTATCTGAGTGATAACTGTGGGCGGAGCGCGCTTAACTTCGCTTGTCAAACTTCCGTGAAATGTTTTGAAAAGATCGCGAAATGTTGACCGAGTATTTGGGGCTTCGACAAATCAGCGTCCGCGGATATAATTAGTCAAATGCCTTTTAATTTTCGCACTTAGTGTTAACAAAGAAATGCTTTGTAAACATCATCTACATCAAGGGAGAAATTCTTTGTCGGATCATCCTTAAATCAACTTTCTTGATCTTTTGTTTTTGCATACAAAGTAGCTGGATTAATGGTAAAAGGAATCTCCTCTAGCTTCGTCACACAGAAACGTTTCAAAGTCAAATGTACCAGAGGAAGGATGATCGTTCAGAAAGATTTCGGAGCCTAAAGTAAGAGACAAGTTGGAGACGGTGATGGCGGATGATTTGACAATTACACTTCCTGGATAGACATTAGATGGAGTTAAGTTAATTAGTTGGATCAATGGTCCCAAACTTGAATGGATTTACTTAACAAGAATAAAAGACAGCGTTTGATCAATGTGTGAAACAAAAACAATAAACAATTGATTAAGAGTGGGTTTTTTTCACGAACAAGACGTTAGATACTTTATTGTTTTTCAAAGCTCTTCTTCCACAGTTCGAAAAAGCTTTTTTAAGGAATCAGTATTCGATAAAAGAAGAAATAAGTTTTCCAGTCTTGATAGTCACTAAAGCGGCTTAACTGTCAACAATTGTTGTTACAGCAGTTTATCAATTCAATTAAACTGTTTTTCCAGAACACTGAGAACGAACCAGCGAAACTAATGAGACAGATTTTGTAAATATCTTACGCATGGTTTATAGAAATTCTTTTCTCATGCTTGTCACGCATAATATTGACTTTTTTATGCTTGTGGGCAGGATTCATGACATGCGCGGTTTTTACTGACTGCTGAAGCGTCATAGTTGAATAAAAGACACTTTACTCGGTTTTAATCTTATTGAAAGTTGAGGTATAAAACAAAAGCAATTTGAGAATTGTCAATTTAAAAATTATTCCTTGTTGAAGTCAATTCCATGTTTATTTGCCGACATTGTGACATTTCATGGCGTTATCTAGAGGGTTTTTCTGAGCATTTTTAGTGATCCACTTTGAGAAGAGTATGAGAGGTACAAAAATGTTGCTTGGCCTGCCTATGCTGTGAAGCCGTTGACTGTTCGACTAGTCGTGGTTCTAATAATAATCTGTTTATACATGACTGATTCAGACTAATCTTCACTTTTCGTATGAACTTAATCGGCAATAGCGGTACTTCTTATGATGTAGTATACAGGAGCATACGATATTCACACTAGTTCCATTGTAATCTATTGACATGTTTCCAAACAGTATCGGAGTCGGTCCGAGTTTGCAACTTGTCCCGACCCTTTTCCTAAAGAGCTTTTTTTAAAAGTTCAAGCTTAAAAGTTGTGACATGTTTTCGGGACTATTTTTTTCAAAAAATCTACTAAAATAAAACCAAATGTGCACATTTATAACCAGTTTACAGTGCTTCCTTCAACGAAGAAAAATTGAACAAAACTACGCGGTTCAGTGAATCCGTGAAGCAATTCGTAAATAGTGTTTAGTTATCAACTATTTTTAGGCCCTGTCCACACTATGCCGGATAAATTTGAAAACGGAACTTGCCAACAACAAAAGTTTTCCGTCCACACATGAAAGCGGATAAAATGTTTTGCGTCCACACTACAACGATCAGAGGCGGCAAAAACACTTAAATTCATCTTTGAACATGCGATACTAATGATGAATTCGTCTTCCCGCCATATTTGAGCGTTGTTGTCTATACAAGAAGGAATTACAGCAGACATTATCCTTATTATATCGTAAAATGTCGAACTGTGGTCGAAACAAGAAAATTCTAATGAAAGGGAAAAAAAAAACATAGTGAATAGTTTCGTGGTCTGATCAGATGAAGTTTACTAGCGCTGAACGTAAGATTAACTTAAAAGCTTGAAAAGCGATCAAAATTATCACAGAAATCAAAATTATCTAAGAAATTATCGATTAGGGATCCTGACAAAATAAAGTAACAAGAAATCCTGGAAAAATATTGGATTTATGTCCGAGAAAGACTCGGGCCAAAGAAATCACATGACTATCATGACGCAAGCGATTTCGAAAAGTTCCGTTTTAAAAATGTTCTCCGTCCACACTAATACGCTTAGCCGGCGTTTTCAAATTTATCCACTCTGGAGACCGTTTTCGAAAAGTTCCGTTTTCGGTGAAGAATTTATCCGGATTCGTGCGGACTAGTGTGGACGGAAGGCCTAACCGGATAAATAAGTTGCGTTTTCAAATTTATCCGGCATAGTGTGGACGGGGCGTTAGTTTGAATAACTAAAGAATTCACTAGTGTATGAACTACACAAAGAAACACAAAGATCGCTAGAGGTATGCTTTTATTCTTGCTGTTCTGCCTGAATGGTATCTGCTATTTGTTACAAAATAAAGGCAATTACATAATACTTTTTAAATTTGTTTCATTGATATATGACATGCACTCTATGGCGCTAATGCTGAAATCAGTGCTACTGGGACCCAATCAGATTGCAGGATTCACTAGTGATTTCAAAATAGATGTGATTAAGCTCAGCGATAACAAACTGACTTGACGTTTTGCGGCGGGAAACCAACAATTAAGCAATGCTCAACCATATGCTGTACAGGTTCAGGAGTGGAACCCACGACGAACGTACAGGGCTTTCCGAAATATGACGTCACTCGTATGGGCAAAGGTGACTTCCGGGTTCAAATTTTTTTGTACAGAATGCTAAGTTAGGGTGCAGTTGAAGGATGACGTATCAAAGATTGGGGTAGACATTTTGGAAACAAAGGCCCTCGATATATGGTCAGGACCCATTAGTTGACACAATAGACGTCGATTACCGCGGGAGATTAAAAAAAAATAGGTCTTACATGAGCGGGAAATTTGAATATCACGGTTCGCTTAATCTGAATGCTCGGAAAACGTTCGGATGAATCCAAACTAATACTGTGGGGGGTAGCGTCGATAAGAGTTCGTAACAGTATAAAGTTTCTTATGGGGGTGAGGGAAAGGATTTGTTGGCTATTCAAGAACGTTACTAAGGGCAACAGAATGAATAAAGGTCACTCAAAAGCGGTTTAAGACGCCTAAACATTGATCGTGAACGTGAATAATAAGGAAGCTATTTCTGTGTGATTCCCGCTTTATCTCAAAGTGTTAATTGAAAACTACGTAAATTTTACTGATTTTGTGTTCCTTTCTTGATGACTGTTTGATAGTTTAGTTTAGTTTGTGGAAAACATTTTAGGCTTTATTTTAGAGGAAGTTCTGTGGAAATGAATCCGGAAATCGTCACAACTTAATCGCCCTATGGCGCAGAAGCGATGCATTTCTAACAAAAGCTGATTTGTCACTACCAAGTATCCCAGAAGAAAAATGATATTTTTTTATTTGAGAATAACGTAACTGAATGCTCTACATGCTATGTATTTACTATGGTCTGCGCATGTCTATTTTTTCTAACGCATCCCACAGGGATTAGAGTGTCAAAGGACTAGTCGTTCTGATAGAGAGAGAAATATAATTACACTGATCATAGCAAGAGGTTAATCTTCCATGGTCTAGGGGCCGACTAACCTCTCCCTTTAGGCTTCGGCCGAGCTC
>JAAAQI020126682.1:0-14412 GCA_011800005.2 Stichodactyla mertensii
TTCACATTAATCATTGTAAAGCGCCTTTGATTATATCCACATAGAAAAGACGCTATATAAATCATAAATCATCATAAATCATCATCTGTTGTCGTTATCTTAATTTAGCTGTATCTTTAAGTCGTCTGTTGGGGGAGAAAGCGGGATTTGACGAATAAAAAGGGATGCATTTCACTCGTTTCTCGAGTAATTCTAAAGAGAAATTTAAGACACTGTTCTAAAACCACGAAGAGAGGGCATACAAAGCCCTTGTCTAGGCAACACTAGTGGAAATGGTCCAAAGAAGGGCAGCTCGCTGGGTCCTCTCACGTTACAATCGTCAGGACAACGTCACAGATATGTTACAAGAATTGGGCTGGAAAACATTGCGATTGCCCCAAGAAAACAATTACACGCCTGTCAATGCTTTATAAATTAAGAAATAACTTAGCCTATGTAGATAACAGTGAGCTGCAGCCAGTTCCATACAGTCACACTCGCGCATCTTGACATGCCTATAAGCTGCCAAAAATTAAGCGTGATTATTATAATAAGTATTCCTTTTTCCCGAGAACCCTACTAGAATGGAACAATTAACTGCCCAGCCAAGTAGCATTATGCAAATCCTTAGATTCTTTTAAGGAGTTTATAGCCATGATTTATTAGTTTTATTGACTAATTTATTTATCTCATCTATTGTTTTTCCCTTATTTATTGCTTTTTATTTCTAAACTTCCATTCATCTAGAACGGAAGGTTCAGGAGTTGCCATAATGCCATTATGGTAATAACCGGGAGGACACATTGTTATACATATTGTACATATTGTAAACTTCCATTCATATATTTATTTATTATTTTTCAAATGTGCAGTCTAAAATATTCAAGGTTGAATGTAGACTTATATGGTAAATAAATATGTCGTTATTTTAGATTAGCTGTGTTTGATTCGTCTCTCTTGTCTGCTGCGTAAGACTCGTTTCTTATGGGAGAAGGGAATTTTACGAATAAAAAAGGGTCTCGTGTGTATTCTTATTATTTCAACGTTTATTTAGATTCGATTCTTGTGAGAGAAAAAGGACATTTATTATCATAAGATGAAATAAATTTGACTTCATTTGAGTTAAAATGACGACAGGCACGCATTGCATTTGTGCACGTTAACGCTTCATTGCATGTGGGTTAGTACTATTTAGTGCTAGAATGGTTTTCATTAACCCGTGAAGCAAAGTACTAATTAGGATGTAATAGATAGACACAATAAAAAACAAAAGAAAAAAAAGTGTGATAAAGCGTGATACGCTAAATGTATTTCACGGGTTGATGAAAACCACTCTATTAAGTACGAAATAGTTAGCTATTTCATGGTCATAGGGTTGTTTTATATTAAACCGTGAAATACAGTTAAGCGTATTACGCTTTATCACACTTTTTTCTTTTGCTTTTTATTGTATCTGACTATTACACTCTAATTAGTACACTTTGTTTCACGGGTTAGAGTGGTTTTCATTTCCATTTTTAAAACAAAAATCCACCGTTTTGAATTTCTTGACAACTTCATGAGAGGAAGTCTGTTATGTTGCTATGGCAACTGCTACAATCCGATTGGCTAATCCAGTTCCTATTGTTTTTAGCCAATCAAAAAGCAGGGACTTGTTTGTAATTTGCACTGAATTACAGATTTTTGCACTGAAATTACACTTTTTTGCACCGTATTACGTTCGAACAGCACTGCTCTAAGCCAATCAGAATCGAGTAATTTTTTAAGGTAATTCAGCCGTTTTGCACTGCACACCAGAACTGTCCATCACTGATAGTTCACTTTTCGTTTCTTTTCGTCGGATGTGATTCGAAATGGAGTAAAAGTAACATTGCCGAACAAAATATTGCCCAACTAAGCACGTTTTTTAGGCGCAATCTTGAAACTCGCCTTAGTCCTCCCTCAGCAATAATCGATATTTGCGTTCAAATTCGCACTCAAACGAGCAGTAGCTCGAGAAATCGAGCACGGTGACCTATCTTTTATACCGACGTAAATCAAATATAACAATTTTGGTTATCATATTTGAATTTTAACAAAAATTCATCTATGTTCACATTTGGAGATATTCTCAGAAAGGTCCTTTAGAAAATTGCCTTTGATGTGACATTGGGGTACGTACAGATGTTGAAATATTCGTATTTTTTACTATGGCTTCATTTTTGTGAAAAATTTAGCATCTTACAGTTGGCTTATTATGTAAAGAGGGACTTTGCTAGAATTCAATCTTCAAAAAATTGAATTTTGGTGGAATTTAAATCGATGCGCGTGAAATCAATTTTCAAAAAATTGACTTCTGCTGGAATTTAAATCGTTAGGCATGAATTCAATTTTCAAAAAATTAAATTTTGAATGAATGAAACGCCCACAGGATTTTCCAGCCGGGATTTTCTAAGGGGGGGTGACTTTTAAGACTTGCACGCATGTTCTTTTGGCCAGAAGCCACAGGACCACCCCCTGAAAAAAAAGAAAAGAAGAAAAAAATATCCAACACAACTAAAATGAAGTGATGTAAAAATTAAATGCCTAGACTAGATGGATTTTTGAGTGATTAATAACATAATTATAATGGGGGGTTCCTACAACAGGGGGTGTAATCTAACCCTAAACCCTCTTCGCCACCCCTGGATCTGCCCCTAGTTAAATAGTATAGATTTGTGCAGCTACAATTGCTCCATTTATTTCTGGTAGCTCCACTTCATTTGACTTAAGAGCACAAAGAAAACCATAAGCATTCCTGTTTTTCTCACCCAAAGAATAATGTTAAAAATGAATCGTAAAACTGCCAAAAACTTCAAACATTATTTAAAATAAAAGAAAAAAAAATTAATCTGTAATGTCTTATTTAGATCAACTTTCTACTAATATAAACATAGTTGAAATACTCTTGATAATGATGATGTAACCGCTTTGACATGGGCCCCCGAAGGGAGAAGAAGAAGAGGAAGACCAAAGACCACCTGGCGGAGAACGGTAGAAAAGGAGAGAGAGGAAGGAGGTTGGAAATCATGGGAAGAGGCAAGGAAGGATGCAGTGGACTGAGAGAAGTGGAGGCACATAACAGAGGCCTTATGCACCACGAAGTGCGAAGTAGGAAGATGAGATGATGAAATACTCTTGATGTGTTTTAGTGCCGGCCTCACCAAAAAGTTAAGAAAGGATTTTTAAATTCTTATTTTCTTAAAAGTAAAAAGGAAGGGAAAAATGCAAAAAATGTCAAAATTGAGCATATACATATATATCATAATACTAAATAACTAATAATCAATATAAATGTGTGTATACTGCATAGAAATGTATGCAAGCTCCTGTGGCACAGAAAACATGCCAAATAGCATGTGCAAATGTTATTCTTCCATCAGCTTTGAAGAAGTACACTCCACTGATGTAGAAAGCTCCCCCCAAAGCTACTTCTATCAGTCCAGCAGTATCAGACTGGAAAAAATTAAAAACAAAAAATGAGCAGAAATAAAAAAAGAATAGGAGGGAAAGTGGATACTTTTCTCTGTCTCAATGCCATTCAATCTTGATAAACAGGATTTTCATTACATATATTTTTTCAATATTTCATAAATGTGCAGCTTTTAAACTTGGGGTTAGCCAAAATTCTTGCAAGATGATGAGGTATGTCTAACTTATTTTAAAATGATAATGATTTTTGGGAGTTTGGGTGTATATCAAATGTGCTAGAAAGTAAAAAGTAAGCAGCAATACATACCGCATGGAAGATAAGAGGTAATGAAGGAAGAACTCCAAACATTAGATAAAAAACTGTCTCTAGAGTCTTGTATCTACAAGTGAAACCAAGAAAATTAACAGACTTTTTCATAAATTTGCATACAGCAGTGTAAGAAACCTTCACTTTGCAAGCACAATACAGATCTGGGGTGGGCGCTATAACCCCTCTCCCTCCACTTTTTAAAAATATTTAATCAAAACCTATGTGCTTTGGTTTATTTTTCAAATTTCAGTACCCCTCACTTTTAAGGGTGCTCCATGAGTATCCCTGCTTTCAAAAATCTGGAATCCAACACCTTAAATCCAGAATCCGGTTTCTGCCATTCCAGATTTCCTTATATGAGTAAAGATTTACAAAAGGATGGGAGGAAAATCACTAGGGAATGGACTTACTTTTCGTGGAATAGATAATTATAGAGTGTGCCCATGACAGCTCCAATCCAAAGCAACCAGGAAAGTGTGTCTCCCCAGATTCCTACATCCCGCAGAACCAGCCTAGGGTTTAGCCATCAATATATAATGTTAATTAGCAGAGCACTTTCATGGTTCACTAAACTTTTAAAACTTAAAATTAGGATACATTCTTTGGAAAATTTGGAATTGTGTCTTGGAACTACCACTTGGACTGGATATTATTTCAGTGGATTTTGGATCCAAAAATCTTAAAAACTAATTTTCTTTAAATATTCTGTTCCACTTTTCATAGTAAAGATTTTTAAATCTTACCATGGCATGTAAGATGCTGCTATAAAGAAGTAGATAATTCCACGATCACATAGATGAAGGATATACCTTAAATTCCTAGAACAAATTTGAAAACAGCTCATGAAGGCCAAAATTTTAACATTTGAGTGAATACCCATCAGGGGGGGGCTGCATATATCAATACTGGGATGCCTGTCCCAGCGTTTTCCCTGACTGTATGGTAAAATGACAATAGTTGAATATAAATGTGAAGGCCTCTTTATTATCTAGTACCAGTAGCTATAATTCCATTTTTTATTAGGCTCACCTTAATTTTCCACTCAGGGAAATGATGTGAAAGAAAGTAGATATTGAAAAAATAAGAACAAGAGAAACTCCATACACCCAGGCTATTAGTTTATGGCTGTATGATTTATCTAAAGCCAGAGTATGAAGAGTGCCCATTGCTTGATAAGCAGGAACTACAAAAAACTTTGAATCAAAGCAGAAGAAGAAGATATCATATTGGATTCAGGACTTTTTGACCAGGGGGAGGGTGGGGAGTGGGGGGATGTTGCAAAGAGGGACAATAAACCCACAGTAACACATATTTCACCATGCTTTAAAGCAATGCATCATGGGATGGAGCAACTATAGAATACCCTGCCACTTTGTTTTAGATTGAAGCAAGTCTTTTGAAAATGACGCAATAACAGAAGAACAATAAGGGATTAAGTTGTGCATATCATTTGTGGGGTATTCTATAGTTGTACCTCTGAGACTCCTAGCATCAGTTAACTTTGAGTATCAGCTGGTGACAATGCAGAAGTAATGAAATGAAGAGCAGCTGTTGGACTGGGATTGTACTTTTAGCGCACTGATCATATTATACATTGTTCATCTTCTTACCCCATGAGTTAAAATATTTGCTATTTGTTCATGACTAGTTGGTCGATAAGCTTCCCTTGATTTAGCAGGTTGATTTCGGTACCTAAAACAACAAGAAACCATCTCATCCGCATTCTAAATGTCGTATAACTCGATCGCCAGCGTCCCAAATATTTAAAACAGCGACCTTTGGGCATCAGAAGTGTTCTTCGAATTCATATCATACGGATTCGAATCAGTAGGCCGATATCTAAGGTTTCTGGCCTCATTTTTGACAGCTAAACCCAGCCAAAGCTGAATCTGAGTTAGAAGTACTAAAAAAGCGTTAAAAAGCAATTTTAGTTGGAGAAAAATCAACCAATATCAGCTTACCTTGACAAATCTAAGAAGTCCATAATAAAGCTTTGTATTTATGCTTCGACAAATTAAAAATATTCAAAGATTTTCACCGAATTATTTTTTCAATCCGAATTAAAGAAGGTAACGCAAGGAACTTGGACCATTATCTACCAACTCCAAAATCTTTCCATATTTTATGAAGGATTTATATCCGCTTTACGATTTATTTTGGAAATTTAATGATTGCAATAAACAGCAGGCGTTACATTTAACAAACGCGAGGGGAATGGTGTCTATCAGCTGATTTTGTCCAGTTTGTTCATAAAGTGAATTATTTTATTACTTTATCCCATTTTTCCCCCTCAGTTATGAGGGTCTTGGTTGAAAAAAGAAGAAGAAGAAGAAGAAGAAGAAGAAGAAATATGAAAAGTTTGCGGTGTGACGTCATTTCGTGTAAAATGTCAAATTAGAAATATTCAAAGGTTATTCTTCATCTTCTTAGTTTACATTGGCATTTCGTTAAATAACTGTACATAATGAAATAGAAGAATAGTTAAGTTCTTTTAGCACTTTCATTTTACAAATAAGATATTTAATACTATGAGAGGAAAAGTTGTTTTAGATTTTAGTGGCAAAAATTTATCCAACAAAGGTGATCTGATTGATAAAGATTAATACATTAATTCATTCCGAATATTAACAATCATAATTATTTTAATTAAAATAAATTAAAAACGATAATTAGTGATAATGTATACTGTGACTGTAGATCTCAGAGGCAGCGGTCATGGTGTTTGTTTATGCGCACTAGCAACATTCAATGGAATTGTTTATTTTTTAACTTTGGTCAAAAAAACATACAAAATACAAAACATAATCAAACTACTATTAAGACCCTCTATTTACCATAAACCCCTGGCTATGAGTGCCGTGGATCTCAAAGAGCAAGGAAATCGTCTTTTTAACGCCAAACAGTTCGACGATGCTATTCAATGCTACACTAAAGCCATCGTAAGTTAAGGTTTCTTGTTTCACCAAATTTAAGAAATAACTAACTTACTATAATTGGAGAATATCAGAAATCTCTTAACTTGATCACTGGAAGATACAGTTTACGATGTGTGCACTGGTTCGTAGTGTTCTGTAATATCCAACTGGAAGTCAAATTTCCATGTTGACAGTAGTGTACAGTACAAATTACGTTATTTGTCGAATTATTTCTCGTCAGACAGTGTCTCATAGTTTCATTTTATTTAACTGTTTAAGACCACAATACTTAATTTTGTATTCAAGGAATTGAAACACGATTTATCAGACACTTGTCTTACTTCAAGAAAAAGGAATTTGATTTCAATGATGAAAACTTCACAGCACATATAACCTTTGCCATTTTTCTTACAGATAAAAAACTCCACAGTTCCTACGTATTTTACAAATCGTGCTTTATGCCATCTGAAGCTAAAAAAATGGAACCAAGCCATCCTAGACTGCCGACAAGCAATAGATCTTGATGCCAACCTTGTTAAGGCACACTTCTTTCAAGGGCAAGCTCTTTTAGAACAAGAGTGCTATGATGAAGCAATAGCATCTCTTAAGAGAGGTACAAACACCTATCATGATTGGATGATTCACACAAAAATGATGAGAATCCATTTCAGTATTACAGTACACAGTACTTGTACATGTTATAAGTCAGTATCGTACATTCCCACTCATGCAAGAACCACTCTATAGATAGGAAATGTACAGTAGAGGGACTTTTAAATGTCTTCTGCTATTAACAATCAAATCTGCAATCAATCTGCAATCAAAATGCTTGAAAGCCTAGTATTGTCCAATCAGGGCTTCCATATGAAAGCCATTTGAGAGACATACCTGTAGACACTACTGTAGTTGTTTCTCACTGTAGTTTCATTGAAGTATCTTACAGCAGCTTTCCATTTCCAGGAAACATCCATAGCAGGGGTTCACAGGAAAGTTACCAGCATGTGTGCATATCTTCTTCATAAAAATCTTGTTGCAAGCACTAGTGTACAAAATTCTGCTGAACATTATGACAGAGAGCAGTATAAAAGCACTGCACAAAAATATTAATATATTGATATTGATATTGATAGTATGTGTGAATTTGTTCTGTGTTTGTCACCATACAGTGACTGTTTTATTTAGCTTGCGCCACCAGAGATCACATGGGAGAAATTAACAAAATAATATAGCATACATGTCAAGCACTAGCATTTTTCTTCTGCGTCCTGTGTCCCCCAGAATGCATGCTAACTCTACATAAGTTGCTATAGAAATGTGTTGGCCTTTATGAAATGATGCCTTTTTTTTTCAGCTTATGATCTTGCAAAGGAGCAAAAACTAAACTTTGGAGATGATATTGCAAGTGCATATAGACTAGCAAGGAAGAGGGTACGTAGGATATAACTTGTTGTGTACCCCCAATTATTTCATTTTTTGAATATTGAGAGTTAATTATTCAATCTTCAAAATCACTTCACTCAAATTTTGATTGGGTTCTTCAATGAGTGCCATAAATAGGCAGAAAAACTCCATAGAAAGGCTAGTATACATGTCTAAAGTTTCTGCACATTTACAATCAAAATTCAAGTACAGAATTGTCCTATGTCATTATGATGTCATGGCCTGTTTATGAGGGAGACAGAATTGTCCAGTCAATAGAAATTTGAACAAAATTCACTCTGTTAAGAAACGTTTTACTCTCACATTGTCTGGTTTCCAAATATAAGATGTACAGATGTGTTATACACAGTATTTACCGTATTTGGTGGCCATTCCTAATTTTCTAAGGTCCACAAAACGCATTTCATATCAATTTTCTTTGTGTTGTTACTGTTTTGTCCCCCTCCCACAACCATGATCCTTAGTGTTTAAACAATAGATTGTTTAGTGATATAAGTCTATTAATTTTGAAGTTTGAATAATCAGCTCAATATTTGAATAATGAAATCATTAATTATGGAATCTAGAGGAGTATGCATGAGCCATTTTGACTATAATGAAATGGATGGAAATGTTACAATCTCTTCTTCTTTCACCTCCATTCCTTCCATTCCAGCTTTTTTCCCATCCCTATTTCTTCTTATCCACTTAAAAAGCCACAGAAGTATTTTTTACTCCACGGTACATCTATGTGTAGGCTCTACCACTTTATGGTCATTTTTGTTTATCCTAATCATTCATAAATAGAAATTTGGCTAATTCCAGAGATTTGCTGTTGCTGAAGAAAAAAGAATATCCCAAGAAGTGGAATTGCAAAAATATTTAAACAGATTGGTCAAAGAGGATAAGGAAAGGTAACAAAATATTTGTTTGCCTTGTCAGTTAGCTAGTATTTTTAATAATAATAATAATAATAATAATAATCCACTTTGTTTAAGCAGGGTAACTAGAGTTACATAGTGTAATTTTCATCTAGGCCCCGAGATCAAATTAGGATTTGAAAGTTGATTTTTGCAGAGGGAGGAAAACTGGAGAACCCGGAGAAAAACCCTCAAAGCACAGGAGAGAACCAACAAACAACTCTACTCACATACTTGTATTTTTAGGAGTTAATGGTCAGTAGGTTTGTGTTGGTGAGATATCAGTAATCAGGGTCTATGGAGCAAGCTTAAAAGCTGGGGCTAAAATTTTCCTCCCAGAAAAGGGTCACAGCTTCCTTAAAAATGTTACTACCTTTGGGTGTAAAAGTGGTGGGGCTACCACCAGCGCCTCCCCTCCACATGCTGTGGTAATCCTGCTGCTAGGATGTTGATGAATTATAGTCAAAATATCTATAAATCATTTAGGTTTTCAAGAAATTCTTTTTAAAGGAGTATACTGTGTACTTCACATAAATTTTTTAAATGGTCAAAATGTTATTTCACTAGATCTATAGCTTTAATGAAGGAAAGTACACTTGATGATGAAGAAAAAGATACAGAAATTCATAATATTGAGCATGAGGCTGTAAGTGAATCCTGCAAATCAACTGAAATTAGTTTATTAATTGTGGTCAAGGGTCCAGATGAGCCAGATAATGAAAGTAGTTTTTGAAAAAAATATCCATATCTCTACCATGATAGCACTAGACAGGAAGGTATTGGGGCAGAAAATATTCCATTCCTTGAGGGGGTATGGACATTTCATTAGCTTGCATTATCTCAGACCCCTCCCTATCCTTGGAAATTCAAATTCCACCTCTGAGGGGGAAGATATGGATATTTTCAGGGACTTCATTTTTTCAGGAACCTTCTCGCGCCATGAAATTTTACAAAGAAATTACTTATTAAAAATGTATCATCCTAAGTTCATTTCCAGTCCTTAGAAATCCCATTTCCATTGTGTTGGGGGGGGGGGGGGAAGTATGGACATTTTTTATTTTGTCAAAATTTGGGCCCACTTTCATTATTTGTTAGCATTGCAACAGATTCATTGAAAGCTATAATTCTTGTCCGTCACATTATATTGCCTAATTTCTGTTTCCAGGAAAAACGAATATCTCAAATCAGTGACCTCTTTACGCAAGTAGATGATAGGCGAAAGGTAAATTTGAGCCATTACATTTGAAGTTTGTACCCTGAGTTGTCCAAGGCATCCATTTTTGTCCTCCTCTCCCCAGGATTTCCTGATATTTAAATGTTCATTTCTAACTTACTCCTCATGAGTTTTCTTGTCTATTTTAGTTCAGTCCCAGGGTTTCTATTCTAAACTCCACGACTTCCATGAAATTTAATTTAATTCGATTAGTTTTTGTAAAAGTGACTGTGAAAAGTCACAGCAAGTGGCACGATCATGGCATAGAATTCACAAAATCCTTTGACCCAGTCACAGCCACACTGTCACGGCACAGCATGTCTATCACCATACTAAAACTGCTCCATATATACATAGGTGAATTTCTTGACAATTTCTGACTTTATTCCTTCTAGAAAAGAGAAGTTCCTGATGCCCTGTGTGGAAGAATAAGCTTTGAAATTATGAAAGATCCTGTAATTACGCCCAGTGGAATAACGTATCCTACATTTATTTTAATTGATTTCGTTTTACATTTGTTATGCCTGAAAGAAAAAAAGCCGAGAACATTCATTAATTTCATAACATTCCTGAAAAGCTGGTCCCATTAATGTAGTTTTTTTGTCATAAATTTTCTGGGCAACTTATCTTTGACATATCTTCAGATATGATAAGAAAGTAATCGAGGAACATCTACAGGTACAGTATGAATGGATTGGTTTACTTATATTCTAGTAATATTTTGTATTATGTACGTAAAGCTTCAAGTCCAGAAAAGACTTTCAAATGGCTTCTGAGGTTTTAATTGGTTTTCATCGGAAAGCATTCGAGAAAAAAGTAAAAGGGTCTAGAAAGTTCTCTTTTGTCACCTTTCGGTCGGTCTGTCGGCATTTTTTTGTTTTGTTAGTTTGTTTGTCCTTCCTAGTTCAGCCGTCTGTCTGCGTCTCTTGTTTTTTCCCTTTTCGTGTCTAGGCTTTCTTCAATTCTTCATTCGTTTTTTCAAGCATTTCTCTTTGTTTCTTCCCAGCGTGTTGGTCATTTTGATCCAGTTACAAGAACAGACCTCAAACAAGAACAACTCATTCCCAACCTGGCTTTGAAGGAGATTATCGATGATTATGTTACAAAGAATGAATGGGTGGTAGCTGAGTACTGACCTGACGAACCGCCACAAACTCGTGTTGATGGCTGCGCGCGCAGTTTCTTTTCTTTCTTTATTTTGCACCAAATATGTCAGTAAATATTAGAAACTAAATATTCAGCGATCTCTCTTTATAATGTATAGAAAGTTTAGATATTTCTGAACTGCGTCAACGAGCTGTTTGTTTCAAAAAGTTTTCGTACGTAGGCGTGTATTAAATTGAATAAATGGCTTCATCTACGTTCTGTTTTTAAGAGGTTTATTAACGAGCTTTCCGGGCCATGTTGACCATCATCAGGGCGTCTGAATGCACGTAACAATGAAAGTGTTTGTTTTTTTCTCATTAAACGTCCTTGTTTTGCGCGAATTATATGTTTAATTAAATGTTAGAAACTAAGCATTCCGCAATCTCTCTTAATATTGGATATGATAGAAATTTTAGAGATTTCTAAATCGTATGAATGAGCTGTCTGTTTTTCTCATTAAATGTATTTAGTTTAATAGTGGTCGATGCGTTTGGATTGGTATATTGAATGGAATCTGGAACAGTACGGATTCCAAGAAACTAGACGCAGAAAGGTAGTTCACTGGGCTGCCTGTGTTCGGACCTCTTGCCTGATGGTCGAAGGATACAGAAGGATACACATAACTGTCTCGTGGAGTATAGAAAGAACTTATCGTTTCCACATGCTACCTCAAGAGCGTTGCATTTGAATAGCCGACTTCGTATTCAAGAATTGTTCACTGTGAAAGGCCCTAAACAGCCGAATTTTAAAGCAAAATTAGCTAAAATCATAATCACAAATTGAAAATAGAATTAATGTTTCGCCCAGTCTTGTAGTCACACTCCACAGTCGATAGCACGCGTAGTAACACGCTTTCTATTACTTTATTCATCGAACCTTTTTAAAGTCCGGCTTTACACTCCTTTATGTAAGCTTCGGAGACATGGCAGTTTTTGCTTCGGACACAATGCAACGTTCCATGCAACGCTGCTTGCAAGGAGGAAATCGTGTGTCCACCATGCAACGGTTGCACACGACGTCACAGAAGCAGAAACGAGTTCTACTTTTACGGGTGGACACACGATTTTTCCGTTGCAAGCAACGACGCAGGGAACGTCGCATCGTGTGTCTGAGCCTATATATGTTCGATCAGAACTTGAGTCAGTTATGCAGACTTGCAGTGGAACTGCATGGTCTTTTAAAACCGTTATTATTTATGACCACCTGGGTGCTATTTCAAATAGTTTATTTGGCGTTAAACCCAGCCAGTTTGGACCTCTCCCATCACCTTATTTATATTTTATCTATTAGGGAAAGTTTTAAGTAAAACATATCCGCAGTTTCATATATTGAAGTAATCGCTTTTCGTTAGCAATGTTGGATGTACACATTATTTAAAATTTCAAGAAATCTAAAGCCATACATATTTCAAGGGAATTGTATGCGGACTGCTAGCTTTGGACGTTTTCAAATGACAAAAGAAAACCCATAATTACAACTTTTGAGTTTTGAAAACAGGTCGACTTATTTCATAAAATTAAGCAGTCAATGATCAGCGCTGAAATTTTTCATCTGCGTCTTATGGAGGTGGTATGAAAAAAAATAAGAAAAGACTTCCTGTCTGGCTTTCATCATCTCTTTGGGTAGACTAGTATTCATATTTAATGGATTATTTATTAGACATATTGGAGGAGAAGTAATGGCAACTTAGAGCAAACATTGACACCAAAAACTACTCGAAGATTTTAAATGTCGAATATATGTTTTTGAATTTGAGACTGTTTATTTTCAAGTTTATTAATTATAAAAACACGGCGCATGAGAATAAAAATTTGTTTTACAGATAAAATTTACCCGTTCGTCGTCATTATGGTGCAAATTTTTCAGCATCAATTATTAACAGCTCAAAGATGTCCCAAGGTTACTACAGCAACATCCCAAGAACAGGTGTTTACAGAAACTACGGAACAGAGTTGAACACAAACGAAAATGGGCTCTGTATTCCTCTTTCTTGTTGTCCTGAATGGCGGATTTCTCTTCTCTCAGGTTAGTTCTATTTTCTTACGGCTTTTAAGACTTCTGAAGAGAATTTGGGGCGTGAAATTAAGAAGTCTGAAAAAGTCAAATCTCCATTGAACAAAGAATTTCGATTAGTTTCGTGTTTTAGGTCAGTTGAAAACAGGAAGTCGGTCGTCATCCGAGTTCGAAATAAATCGAAAAGTTTAGCACTTTTAGTCGCTTTAAATAACGAAATTGTTTTATAGAAACTTGTCTGAGAGAGTAGTATTTAGACAAATTAAACAGCACATTATTCGTTTCTCATAATTAGGCATAATATTTATACGAATAATACAGTTAGCCACCGAAGACTGTACATACAGCTCTTAGATGATGGTAGCCGAGTTATAAAAACAGTTTTTCAATATACAAAACACAAACAAGACTTTATTTAACCATCCTCAACACTAAGTTGACGATGCTAGAAAGACTGCAGAACAACAGAACGAAGAGACAGAAAAAAACTGGAACTGGCAGTCGGGGAAATGGACGACTGAACGTCAGCTTGAAAATCGAAATTTCAACTCCTTCACTGAACAAGCTCACTTGAAGCGATGAACTTTAGAAAATTCGAATTTAATAAATGTCAAGAACGAGCAAAATATTATTGCTCTTGTGAATAAACACACTCAGTTTTGGGATTTTATTTTATGTACTTGGGTCATTAACACATATATTGCGGATCTTTCATGCGTGTTATTAGAATTATATTCTTTTAATTACTTTTTGCTGCATCTCCTCTTTTCAATAAGTTGACACCGAAGAAAAGCAATTTTTAAAAATATTTTTGACTTGATCCTTTGAATTTTTCATTTCATTTTTCTTTTAATTGTTCATCTTCTTTACAAAGTTGTTCTGTTTTCCATATAAAAGTTGCAAAAAAAAAGCCGATTTTTGCCACTAAATTCTAATCATTCAGCTTTGAAGTGAGCTAACAAACGTGAAATGAGGTTCTGATAAGGTCAGTTCTCAGAGATCTCCTCTTGTCTCTCTTGTAGATGCTATTCATTTCAATGACATTTA